>SJYC01062479.1:32-26015 GCA_006408675.1 Madoqua kirkii
ATTACATGCCATGTATTAAAATATTTAATTTGTTTGAAGATAGTGGAGTAGTTCTGTTTCTTATCTCATAACTTGTTAACAATCACCACTAATTAAATTCAGTGAAACTTTCTCTTTTTTTGCCTGAGTTACCACTTAAGACGTAGCCACATTTAAATAATCAAGAGAATCTGATTTTCCTCTTATTTGAAATTGATGTATTTAGCCTTTATATCAGCTATTTAAAATTTGAGTTTACATTATAATTTTAAAATTTCCTGTTGAAGTAATTTGTTTAAAATTATTTGTATTCATTAAGCTTTAAGATTCCCAATCACCGTACAGTTTTTAGAGGGGCTAACTGTGAAATGTAACAAAAACTGGATATTTAATTTAAAAACAGCACAGAGATTTAAGTATGTTAATCGGTTAAACAAACAAATGTGATTGATGAGAGATGCCTTGGGGAACACCAACGGTGAGAATATGAGTAAAGTCTCTCATATCCTTCAAAAGTTGATAGGAAGTTCTAGTTTCCAGTGCCATATCCCTCACAATGAATTCTTTAAGGATTGTAAACTATTAAATATTTGTTTTAATACAGCTTTGGAAGTGCTCTCTCTCTTTTTTTCTCAATGTGATTCAATAGCTCTATTTATAATGGCATATTTCTTCTCTCTCCTGACTTTACTTAAAGAACAATTTTTTTTAAAATTACTGAATCATAAATTTTTGAGGCTTCAGAATACCAAAACAGGCCAATTCCATGAAGAAGATTTTATTTCCTTGTTGTTGTTTTTTTCTTCAGTTTACTGTTGAGTCTACAACTTTATTAAGGTAATAATTTTAGGTGGCAATTTTATTTTCACATTATTTTTGAAGCAGGAATATTGCTTTTGCTGATAGTAACAATTATTTGGACTCATATTGAGTAATCACAGAAACAATTTTGAAAGAAACTCTGATTTTTAGTTAAAAGAACACACAGTATATAGACACAAAACACCAAATACAGTTGATCCCATCAAAGGCTAGAAAGATAAACACCAGCATCCTGATCCTGTGTTCTCAACTGCCAGAGATATCAGAATCCTCAACTCCCAAAAGATTAAGAAATGAACCAAATTCGACCCTGTCCTTTGCCACCAACTAGGTGACTCAGGGGTGAAGAATCCATCTGTAATGCAAGAGACTTGGTAGAAGCCTCAGGTTCAATATCTGGGTCTGGAAGATTCCTTGGAAAAACAAATGGCAACCTACTCCAGTATTCTTGCCTGGAAATCCTATGGAGAAAGGACCCTGGCAGTCTACAGCCCATGAGGTCACGAAGAGTTGGACACAACTTGGCGACTCAACAGTAACAAAATCTCTTACTGTGCGTGGGCAATCAGTTGCTCAGGCTCAGTCGTTCAGTCAGTTTTCCAGGCAAGAATACTGGAGTAGGTTGCCATTTCCTATTCCAAGAAAGTCTACAAGATCCAGGGGATTTTCTTGATCCAGGCATGGTTGCATCTCCTTCACAGGCAGGTGGGTTGAATTCTTTACCACTTCGCCAATCACTTAATGATCTAATCATAAAACGACTAATGTGTATCCAATCTAACACCAAATCAAGAAGCAAATTGGGCAAAAATTTTAGCATGCATGAGCCAAGGGAAGAGAAACAGAAAACTCAGAAGTGCCCAGGGCTAGACAAACTATATATTCAGGTCACATTTCTGTTGATTCCTAAGGTAGGACACAGCTAAACAATGTCTCGGTGGACTCTTCAGAAATAAACTGTCAAGTGTTAATGATTAGTCAGCCTGTTCCTGTACTGAGGAGTAATCAAGCAAGAATTACTTCATCCAACAAAGACAAACTAAAATTTATATGTGAGGAAAACAGAAAGAGAACGAAATAAAAACCTTGTAGGCAACCTGGGTTTTTTGAACCTATGTTTGAACCTAATTTTCAAACCTATGTTTGACCGTATTTTGGGTAAACAGATTAGGCAGTGAGGAGAGGTTGGTCTGATTTGGATCTTCAAGCATGGTGCAGGCTCACTAGAGGTACAGGAAAAAAATCCTATGACAGCTGGTAAGGGACTTGGAAACAGTTTGAAGAGTTGGTGTGAAAAGCATATGCCATTTACCTATATGCACATTATTTTTTAGCATAACTTCTAGGTTAGGCAGCCGGTGATTGTGGAGCTGTTCCAATGGAGCCCTGACTAGCGAGCACCAGAGGCCTCTGTATTTTTAGCAGGTGTCAAATAAAACTGAACACTGATCACAGCGTTTTAAAAGTAATCAAATCACATTGCATCTTACCCCAAATCGTTAAACAAATTCTTTGTTTCCTTTGAAGCAGATTTTATGCTTTTTAATCTACCCACCTCTTTTAGAGAATGTAAACGTTACTCCGAGGTGCGCTCTTCCCCTCCCCTAACCCGTCTCGCCCAGCGACTCCCTGGTTTGGGAATTTTGTGTGCTACAGGATCTATGCTAAATACAATTGCGACACTTTTCCTCCGCCCGCCTAGTTTTCCCTGCTTTGCGTTACTAGCCCACAGTTCAGCCGTAACGGAGACTTGTCGAATTGCTTTATAAGTTTTTTTTTTTTTTTTCTATAATTTCTCATTCACATTAGCATACTAGTTCCATCGGTCCTTAGGCCATTAATGAAAGTCCACCGCACATAGATTACAGCTCTCTCTGTGCACACGTGGGTGGCTCTTAAAAGAGCCTTTGGGTTAGGTATAAAGACGCTTACTTGGCAAATTTACTTGGAGCTGGTGTACTTGGTGACGGCTTTGGTACCCTCGGACACAGCATGTTTGGCCAACTCCCCGGGCAACAGCAGGCGCACGGCCGTCTGGATCTCCCTGGATGTGATGGTCGAGCGCTTGTTGTAATGCGCCAGGCGCGATGCCTCGCCCGCAATGCGCTCGAAGATGTCGTTGACGAAGGAGTTCATGATGCCCATGGCCTTGGACGAGATGCCAGTGTCCGGGTGGACCTGCTTCAGCACCTTGTACACATACACAGAATAGCTCTCCTTGCGGCTGCGCTTGCGCTTCTTCCCATCCTTCTTCTGGGCCTTGGTCACCGCCTTCTTAGAGCCCTTCTTCGGGGCAGGAGCGGACTTGGCTGGCTCAGGCATTTCTAAACCTGAAAACACGAAAGATAAATGGAAAACAGGAAGCAGATTTCTGCTACTTATAGGGCCTTTATGCTAATGAGGGATGCAGAGCGCGTCTTAGTTAATTGGAAGATAAACAGCAAGGTTGTCATCTATGGGCAGAACTATGCAAATGAGGTATGGAAATTCAACTTTTCTATTGGTTATTTAGCTGAGTCTCGTTAATAACCAATCAAACAACCGGATTTACTCCCCAGGAACTGCCTATAAAAGCAGCAGTGTTGTACCTAGTTTTAGACTTGGTGTATTTTGACAGGCAGTCTTGTTTTTTTTTCCTCTTTTTTTCTGTATTTGCTATGTCTGGACGTGGCAAGCAAGGCGGTAAGGCGCGAGCAAAGGCCAAGTCTCGTTCTTCGCGGGCGGGGCTCCAGTTCCCCGTTGGGCGAGTCCATCGTCTACTACGCAAGGGCAATTACGCCGAGCGGGTAGGCGCTGGGGCTCCGGTGTACCTGGCGGCGGTGCTGGAGTATCTGACGGCCGAGATCTTGGAGCTGGCGGGCAACGCGGCGCGCGACAATAAGAAGACTCGTATCATCCCGCGCCACTTGCAGCTGGCCATCCGCAACGACGAAGAACTCAACAAACTGCTGGGCCGTGTGACCATCGCTCAGGGTGGTGTCCTGCCCAACATCCAGGCGGTGCTGCTGCCCAAGAAAACCGAGAGCCACCACAAGGCCAAGGGCAAGTAATTGGACTGAGACTTCCGGAAGTGCTTTCAAACCCAAAGGCTCTTTTCAGAGCCCCCACTCTTTCAAAAGAAGAGCTAGTATCACTGTGTATTTGTAAAAAAAGACAAAAGGTAAGTTAAATTTTTATGAAAGCTAAAGAATTACAAGAAAATTCTCTTTGACTCTTAAAAAGGCTTAAAGTACAAAGTGATAAATCGATTAAGATTTGACTCACAAAGGGGTTATGTGTTTCTGATAGTGAGGTGATGTGGCCTTGGAAGGTAACGCCTAAGGGTTTAACTAGCCTCAGTAAACTTGTTTTGACATATTACTTGGGTGATGAGAGCAAACGTGTTGAGCAAGATGGCCAGGCCCTCAGACGCCTCGCTCTACAATGAACCCTCATTTCCTTACGTAAGGAAATCAGGGTCTCTGGTTAACTTTAAACGTGCCATTTGCAACAATAGCACGTGTTTAGAAAGGGGCTTCTGAAAAGCTGCCTGGAGTTAACATGTGGTAGCTCAGAACAATCTAGACAGACTTGAATTGTGTTTTCTCCCCCATTTACAGGTTGATATTTGGGGCTAATTTCTAACCTAGTAGTTTTTTATGTAAGGTGGATTGTGTGCTATTCTTCAGTCGTGTCTGACTCTTGTGACCCCATGGACTTGTCATGTGCCAGGCTCCTCTGTCCAAGGGATTCTCTAGGCAAGAACCCTGGAGTGGGCTGCCACTGCCTTCTCCAAGAACCCGAGATTAGTGCCTGAATGAAAAGGTTCAAGTTTCTAGGTTCCCAACGCAGCCCTTAAAGGATTAGAGCAAGACTGTAGTTCTCCCCCAAAGTAGTTTACTACTGGAGATCTAGTAAATCAGCTGCTCCAACCCAAAAAAGGACGTGAAGTGAAATCGCTCAGTCGTGTCCGACTCTTTGCGACCCCATGGACAGTAGCCTGCATCAGGCTTCTCCGTCCATAGGTTTTCTAGGCAAGAGCACTAGAGTGGGGTGCCATTTCCTTCTTCAGGGAATCTTACCGACCCAGAACTCGAACCCAGGTCTCCCACATTAATGGACGCTTTACTGTCTGAGCCACCAGGGGACCTAGCACTGTACAAAAATCCCTAGGATCCTGTTTTCCAGGATTGAGTCTCATCGAGTATTTTGGATGACTCAGTTTGTACTTAAAGGAGTAGACAAGGAGGCTGAGTAAGCCAGAGTGTGGGAACTAGGCAGCCCAGGGAAACGCACCCACACTCAAACACTCCTGGCGCTTCACTGAAGCGTTTTGCACAGAAATCAGTTGGTTTGGAGCATTCAAATCCAGATGTGTGGAGAGAGATCATCTAAACAGTAGCTGGGTCCCCTGGACACACCTTCCTCTTAACTTTGACACAGACATCCTGCAGTCTTGGAGCCTCCATCCCATTCTTCCCCTCCTCCTGAGCTACCCTCTTCCCCACCCCACCCCTCCAGCCCCACCTCCAGCCTGGCTTTAAAACCACTAGCCAAAGAACCTGGCTAGTGTATGGGTGTTTGGTGAAGGCAAAGTGGCAGAAAAAGAAATGAGCATCTTGACGGCCACACATTAGAACCTCCCAGGTTTTTAATGATAGCCAGACTGAAAATCCGTTTGGGGAAAGTCCAGTCTCAGGTAGGGATACCCTAAGACGACCATGTTCTTGCTGCCCAACAATATCTTTATGTTGGAGAACTTGGATTCTTAGGTTTGAACTGCTTTATATAAGGCTTGAGATACTTTTCATTGACTTGCCAGCTTGCCAGCTCCAACACTTATCTAGGTGTGTGACCTCAACTTCCTGCGTCCTTTTTTCCCCTGTATGCCGTTTTTTCCTGTATGCCTTTTCTTGTGATGAAAAGATGGGCTCAGCAGTATGAGTTCTGACATTAGAATGCAGGGGGCTCAAGAGTAATAGCCAAAACTTACTAAGCACTTATGTGTGTCAATGTTGGCCCAGCATATTAATTTAACCCAACAGTCCAGAGATAAGTACTATTCCTATCCCAATTTTAAAGATAAAGGAAATGGAAGAGGATGTAAACAGTTTGTCTAAGCCCCAAAGTCAGGAAGCCAGTACGTCTAATCACTGGCTATTTTATAACCAGCAGCTCTCTGGGAGATTATCAAAATTATGAAAAGAGTAAAACTCAATAATACATAAAGGATTTCACTCTGCCCACATACCAAGTATTACTAATTTCATTCTAATTTCTTGAGAATTTTAAGAGAAAGAGGAGAGGTGATCATCCTGGAATATACATTCAGGAAGGGAGATTAATCTTCAGAATGTGTGACCCACACATGTTATTTTTCACAGAGCACTTTAATTTTTTTCCTACATTTTTTCAAATTTATTTTTAATTGGAGGATGATTGCTTTACAAAGCCACACGTTTCTGTGTTAGCCAATACACATTTAGTATGTGACAAGTGAAACAAGGGGACAAGTGGAAAGATGGTTTGGTAAAGAACCATAGGACTTGATAAGGTAATTTATTGTGGTAAATGAAGAAAAGAATTAGAGAAGACTTGAATTCTCCCCTCTGTTCCAATAACAAAATTTTGTATTGAACTATTTAAGAGCGAATGATACAGTGTATTAATTTTCCGTATTTCATCAAAACCTCCTTTAGGTCAAGGATCCCATCTTGTTAAACTGTTGATAGCATAGACCCCGGCATACAGTAACCACTTGATAATGACGCTGAGAAAATGTTGAGCTGGGTCAGTAGCTGAGCCATTAGGAAGCACTTAATAAAGTGCTAGAATACTAGAGGGTCAGTTTATTACCAGAGGTGACATTAATTACACACAGACTAACAGGCTGGTAATAACATCTTCTTTTACCAGTAGGAAATCCATTCTGAAAAATTCAGTTTGCATTGGCAACTTGAGAGCTTCAAAGAAACAGAGAAGGTGTCATTTGACAAGCTGTTACCTAAGAGACACTGCTAAGAGGCCACTCCCCAACCAGAGAACATTCCTCACTGCTCAGGGCTAGCTTTCCTCTCCAACATAGTTTTTTGCCTCCTACTTTGAAATGTCACTGTTTATATCCAAAAGCCCTAGTTACCACTTGGGAAAATTCTCTAGTGGGCAATAAACTCTCAGTAGCTTTCTTTGGTTTCCAGCCCTTGAGTAGGTTTCCATCTACCATGCCTCAAGGGTCCTGGAGAGGACCATTTAAATTGGAGCAAGTTGATGAGAATGGTAAACCTAGGCCTTCCAATTACTGAAGACATGTAGGCACTAGGGACAAAAGTTTATCTCAGAGATTTATTGAGACATGAGACTGAGACAGAATCATCTTTCAGTTATATAGGATATTCTGAACACTACAGATCAGTTTAATACAACACAATCAGTTACAAAATCTCATTTAAAATTGCCAAATAATCTGTATAGCAATATCCTCCCTTTAATCCATCTGTCAGACATTCACTTCCTATTTTTTAAATGTATCATGTGAGCTCTTTTTTTTTTTTTTTACAAGTGTGGTACCTCTTATAATCAGTTGTAAAAAATAATTGTATGTATTTTAAAATTAGAAGCAAGTTATCTTTTAAGGGTTTGTCATTTGTTGAACTCAATTATAAATATTCCTGTTAAGCATAATGCATATGCGCTATTAGAAGACATTAGAAATTTAATTGAGGGTTTCCCATACATACTAAAATTAAGAATCAGGGCTCATATATGTAGCTCCAGAATTCTTCCCTCTCTATTTTATTTCAGCACCTTGATCTTGCAACAAACTAACATTAGCATCATCAGGAGATCTACCAAAAGGCAGATACAGTCTATATTTACACCCAGAAAACTGTATCATTAATAAGTAGACAAATTTATGAAAAAACTTAATAAGCATTATCAGTATAGCACCAAAAGAAATTGGTAAGTCACGTTACCCATACCTTTAATACATATCTTAATTTATTCACCATACTCATTTCCACATCCTGAAGAGTCATCCATGACCATCTCTAGCCTCAGTCTACCTACCTGACTTCATTAATCTCTCTGTCCGCTACACTGGTCTCTCTTCCACCTGCCAGGCTCCTTGGTACTTCAAGACATTTGCACTGGTGATCTCATTCTCTGCAATACCCACCCTCTGATTTTTTTGGTAAGCTCGTTCTCAGCTCTTCTCCAGACAGACCTATCTGAAATTGATCTAGCCAGATGGATCAACAATCTAATGTAAAATAGAAATGCTAAATGAAATTTTAGGGAAGATTTTTTATAACCTCAGTTTGTATGTGTGTGTTTTGAGGGGGAGGTGTCATCCAGGAAACACAAATGCCATATAGGAAGGTACACAGACAACACAGGATAAAAATAAAGATGCAATATACCATAAAGAGAGTAGAAAACAAGCAGTACATCGAAATAAAGGATTTGCAAAATATTGTACACAAAAGGTACTTTAATTTACAAGGAACAGCTGCAAACTGCTAAGAAAAGGGCAAACAATAATAGAAAAAATATTACACAGGATATTGTATACATTTTATCAAATTCAAATAAAGAATGCATATGAGAAAAAAAATAAACCAAAATATATACAAGTGTTCACTTTCCTAGAAGTTAGGTTATGCATATCATAGCAACAAAGGAATAGCATTTCTCACCTATGGATGTTGTTATTCTTTAGTTGTTAAGCTGTGTCCGACTCTTTGTGACTCCGTGGCCTGTACACTGCCAAGCTCCTCAGTCCGTGGGATTTCCCAGGCACGAATATTGGAGTGGGTTGCTATTTCCTTCTCCAGAGGATCTTTTTGACTCAGGGACTGAGCATGGGTCTCCTACATTTGCAAGTGGATTCTTCACTGCTGAACCATGAGGGAATCCCTTCACCTATGGGTAGACAAGCCCTAAAACTAGTAAGACTTAGGATGATAAGGATAAGAAAGGATTGCCACAGCTGTATAATCTCTTGAAAAAATTTCCTGGCAATATATATTAAAATTTATTAAGAGACACTCAACCCTTTGCAAAGTAAAGCAGTACTAGATAGATAAGTAAATAAATAAGAAAAAAAAAAAAAACTAGGAAAAAGAAGGTGTCTACCATCTAGAACTAAAAGCCCCGTTATGTGAGGTTATATGAGGAGAGACTGTTACCTTCTGTAAACATCTGTGTGTCAAGTGTTAAAAGAAGCATGTGCAGAGTAACCTCAAATATAAAAAGTAAAATAAACAAAGAAACCTCTCTCTGTTATTTCTCAGTCCAAGCTACTTTCTTTGAATCATCCTGTTCAGAGCCTTTAAAATACAGTCTAAGATTGTGTTTATCAGATCCCATGTTGTTAGCCTTTCCCCATTAGACTGTTCCATGAAGGGGAGCATGGTATGTAGACATCCCAGTTCTCACAGAGGGCCTGGGACTCAACTCTCTGGTGAGTGAACCAGGGAATGGATGCTGCAGCCCAGAAAGCACACTCAGAGCCCAGAAAGGACATGGTTATTTCTGTTTCTATGTAAAAATATCTGCCCAGTAACCATTGTTACATAAGGGCGACACCACCCTTATTGGCAGAAAGTGAAGAGGAACTAAAGAGCCTCTTGATGAACGTGAGAGTGAAAAAGTTGGCTTAAAACATTCATAAAACTAAGATCATGGCATCTGGTCCCATTACTTCATGGCAAATAGATGAGGAAACAATGGAAAGAGTGACAGACTTTAATTTTTTGGGAGCTCCAAAATCACTGCATAAAGTTACTGCAGCCATGAAACTGAAAGACACTTGCTCCTTGGAAGAAAAGTTATGACCAACCTAGACAGCATATTAAAAAGCAGAGACCTTACTTTGCCAATAAAGGTCCATCTAGTCAAAGATATGGTTTTTCTAGTAGTCATGTATGGATGTCAGAGTTGGACTAATGGACTGTAGCCCACCAGGCTCTTCGATCCATGGGATTTTCCAGGCATGAGTACTGGAGTAGGTCTCCATTTCCTTCTCCAGGGGATCTTCCTGACCCAGAGATCGAACCCAGGTCTCCCACATTGTAGGCAGATGCTTTACCATTCAAGCTACCAGGGAAGCCAGCTAAGAGATAAAGAATTGATGCTTTTGAGCTGTGGTATTGGAGAAGACTGTTGAGAGTCCCTTGGACTGCAACAAGATCCAACCAGTCCATCCTAAAGGAAATTAGTCCTGAATATTCACTGAAAGGACTGATGCAAAAACTGAAACTCCAATACTTTGGCCACCTGATGCATAGAACTGACTCATTTGGAAAGACCCTGATGCTGGGAAAGATTGAAGGTGGGAGGAGAAGGGGATGACAGGATGAGATGGTTGGGTGGCATCACTGACTCAATGGACGAGAGTTTGAGTAAACTCCAGGAACTGGTGATAGAAAGGGAGGCCTGGTGTGCTGCAGTCCATGAGGTTGCAGACATAACTGAGTCAGACATGACTGAGCAACTGAACTGAAATGAACCATTGTTAACACACTTCCCACTGCCCTACACAGCTACTAGGGCTGCAGTGAAACTTGGAAGCACCGTATACTACATTTGTTTTCCACACTCTGCCTTCTGCCAGAAGGTTTCTGCACTAACCTCATCAGACAATGTCTTCTGATAACTCTCAGTGGCCCTGTGCTTAGTTGCTCTGTTGTGTCCGACTCTTTGTGACCCCATGGACTGTAGCCTGCCCAGCTTCCCTGTCCATGCGGATTCTCCAGGAAAGAACACTGGAGTGGGTGGCCATACACTCCTCCAGGGGATCTTCCCAACCCAGGGATCCAACCCAACTTTCCCCCATTGCAGGCATTCCTTCTCCAGGGGATCTTCCTGACCCAGAGATCGAACCCAGGTCTCCCACATTGTAGGCAGATGCTTTACCATTCAAGCTACCAGGGAAGCCAGCTAAGAGATAAAGAATTGATGCTTTTGAGCTGTGGTATTGGAGAAGACTGTTGAGAGTCCCTTGGACTGCAACAAGATCCAACCAGTCCATCCTAAAGGAAATTAGTCCTGAATATTCACTGAAAGGACTGATGCAAAAACTGAAACTCCAATACTTTGGCCACCTGATGCATAGAACTGACTCATTTGGAAAGACCCTGATGCTGGGAAAGATTGAAGGTGGGAGGAGAAGGGGATGACAGGATGAGATGGTTGGGTGGCATCACTGACTCAATGGACGAGAGTTTGAGTAAACTCCAGGAACTGGTGATAGAAAGGGAGGCCTGGTGTGCTGCAGTCCATGAGGTTGCAGACATAACTGAGTCAGACATGACTGAGCAACTGAACTGAAATGAACCATTGTTAACACACTTCCCACTGCCCTACACAGCTACTAGGGCTGCAGTGAAACTTGGAAGCACCGTATACTACATTTGTTTTCCACACTCTGCCTTCTGCCAGAAGGTTTCTGCACTAACCTCATCAGACAATGTCTTCTGATAACTCTCAGTGGCCCTGTGCTTAGTTGCTCTGTTGTGTCCGACTCTTTGTGACCCCATGGACTGTAGCCTGCCCAGCTTCCCTGTCCATGCGGATTCTCCAGGAAAGAACACTGGAGTGGGTGGCCATACACTCCTCCAGGGGATCTTCCCAACCCAGGGATCCAACCCAACTTTCCCCCATTGCAGGCAGATGCTTTATTGTCTGAGCCACTGGTTTGTTTTCTCTGCTGGCCAATATGATTTATAGAAAAATCTTCTCTAATGCCCTATTGGGTCTGTGGTTACTAAATGTTTGTTTAAAATAATGGAAAGAAAAGGAGCACCCAGCTGGCATATGTGATGAAGTCAATGCTGTTTCATTCCTTACAATGCCTGCTCAGCACATGGGGCACCTCAGAGCCTTTACATTCTAATACTGGGATTATCCAGTTAACACGACTTTCTATGGAGAGAGTTTGTTGAAAAATTCTGTCATACATCTCCATATCCTAGTACATCATCCCATATAATAGATACTCAGGAAATACTCGGAGTGAATACTCCAGATTAATGTGTTGGCAACAGAACTTCTATCTGCACAAAAACAGATCATTAATATGCAGGGATTTGGGAGTTTATTCTTAAGTAATGAAACTTTTTAACCACCAATGGTTTTAAATTCCATTTGCTACATTTGGGGGAGATACATGACGGATTCTTGAGCTACTCTGTCCAATATAGGCCACAGGCCACATGTGACATTTTAAATTTAAGTAAAATAAAATTTTAAAAAATTCAGGTCCTCAGTTGCACTAAGCATATTTCAAGTTGCTGGTGGTTTCTGCTTTGGACAGCAAAGATATAGAGCATGTCTGTCAGTGCAGAAAGTTCTCTTTGTAAGACCAGGCTAGGGACTTATTGTCCCTCTGGGCTGATGTGCTCAAGTGCATTTAACCAGTTTCCTCTCAGTAGCATCTAGGGATATGGTTGCTGCTGCTGCTGCTGCTGTTGCTGCTGCTACTGCTAAGTCGCTTCAGTCGTGTCCGACTCTGTGCGACCCCATAGACAGCATCCCACCAGGCTCTGCTGTTCCTGGGATTCTCCAGGCAAGAACACTGGAGTGGGTTGCCATTTCCTTCTCCAGTGCATGAAAGTGAAAAGTGAAAGTGAAGTCACTCAGTTGTGTCCGACTCTTTGTGATCCCATGGACTGCAGCCCACCAGGCCCCTCCGTCCATGGGATTTCCCAGCAAGAGTACTGGAGTGGGGTGCCGTTGCCTTCTCCGAGGGATATGGTTACCAGATAAAATATAGGATGCTCAGTTAAATTTGAATATCAGTTAATCAACAAATAATTGTTTTAATATAAGTATGCCCCCAAATATTGTATGGAACACACTATGCTGGACTTCTGGGAGGCTAAGTGGTAAAGAATCTACTTGCCAATGCAGGAGGTTCGGGTTCAATCCCTAGGTCAGGAATATCCCCTGGAGAAGGAAATGGCAACCCACTGAAGTATTCTTGCTTGGAAAATCCCATGGACATAATAATCTAGAGGCTTACAGTTCTTGGGGTCACAAAGAGTTAGACACCACTTACAGACTAAACAGCAACCACCACACATATTATAGTACAACAAAAATTGTTGTTTATCTTCAATTCAGATTTAACTGGACATACTGTATTTTTATTAGCCAATCTAGACAGCATATGAAAAAGCAGAGACATCACTTTGCCAACAAAGGTCTGTCTAGTTGAAGCTATAGTTTTTCAAGTAGTTATGTATGGATGTGAGAGTTGGACTATAAAGAAAGCTGAGCACCAAAGAACTGATGCTTTTGAACTGTGGTGTTGGAGAAGACTCTTGAGAATCCCTTGAACTGCAAGGAGATCCAACCAGTCCATCCTAAAGGAGATCAGTCCTGGGTGGAAGGACTGATGTTGAAGCTGAAACTCCAATACTTTGGCCACATAATGTGAAAAGCTAACTCATTTGAAAAGACCCAGATGCTTGGAAAGATTGAGGGCAGGAAGAAAAGGGGGAGACAGAGGATGAGATGGTTGGATGGCATCACCAACTCAATGGATATGAGTTTGGATAGGCTCCAGGAGTTGGTGATAGACAAGGAGGCCTGGCGTGCTGCAGCTCATGGGGTTGCAAAGAGTAGGACACGACTGAGCGACTGAACTCAACTTAACTGAACTGATTAGCCAAATCTGGCAACTCTATCTGAAGAGCAAAATTAGAGCATCTTCCCAAGGATGCTGTGTCCTCTTACCACAGGGAATGTGTATGTGAGGAAATGAGGTGGCGCTAGTTGTAAAGAACCCGCCTGCCAATGCATGAGATATAAGAGACGTGGGTTCGTCCCTGGTTTCAGAAGATCCCTTGGTGGAAGGCTTGACAACCAACTCCAGTATTCTTGCCTGGAGAATCCCACGGACAGAGGAGACTGGAGGGCTACAGTCCATAGGGTCACAAAAAATCGGATAAGAGAGAAGTGACTTAGAATGCACAATATTCAGAAAGAAGTGAACCGGTTACGAGCAAACAGGTTGGTACATTTTTATGCATATGTTGAGGAAGGATAAGAAAGAAGTTCCCCAATACATTTACTTTGGTTTCTTCTCTTCCCTTAGGTTTCAAAAGCTTCTCATTACAAAGAGATGCCTGGATCCAGAGTGTCTGCCAAACTCATCAATGCTCAGAAATAAATGGATTGGTGTCAGTGTTCTGGTATCATTGATTGACCCTGCATGTGCAAAATTGTTTCTATTAAAAACTTACTCTGGGTTTCTTTCATTGTGTGTATTGTGTATCTTGGGGATAAGGAGAGTAAAAGGGGAGGGATGGGAACTATTATTGTGAAGGTTTCTTTGGTACAAAACGTACCAAATTTATTGAATAAGTAATATGTTTTAAAAATTATCTATTTATTTGACTTTGCCAGCTCTTAGTTGCAGAACACAGGATCTTTAGTTGCAGCACGTGGGAACTGGGCTCTTTAAAGTGGCTCAGATGATAAAGAATCTGCCTGCAATGCAGGAGACCAGAGTTTGATCCCTGGGTCAGAAAGATCCTCTAGAGAAGGAAATGGCAACATACTCTATAGTCTTGCCTGGAGGATTTAAATCCCATGGATGGAGGAACCTGACAGGCTACAGTCTGTGGGGTAGCAAAGAATGGGACACAACTTAGTGACTTCATTTTCATTCTTTCTTTCATGTGGGATCTTGTTCCCTTACCAGGGATTAAACCCAGGTCCCCTGCAATGTGAGCCCACAGTCTTAGCCAATGGATTACCAGGAATACATTGAGAGGGTTCAAAGGAATCGAAATAACCAGCCCTATGTTGAGAATCCACTCCTTTCCTGGATTGTCCCACTGCCCCCTAAGTAATATTATTTTCCTTGTATATGTACCTGTTGTTAATTCATGCTGATGTGAGTCAAGCATGAATGTATTATTTTCTTTCCCCCATCTCCAACTTTCGTTCTTAAAACAAAGCTGACTGTATACAGTTGCTCTTTTCTCTAACTGTATATCTTGGAAAACTTTCCAAATGTGAACACAGAGGGTACTATGCATTGTCTAATGTTTTTGTACTGTGGGGATGCCTCACCGTTTTTGTAACCTGTCCTCTGTTGATACGCACACAAAACAATACTGGAATAACAAACCCTGCTTTACAGCAAAATGGAAATTGTTCTAATATTCTGCTGGGATGGTGGAAAGTGAACATAAATTCAAGGACTTAAGGTTCTTATTTTTAAAAACTGTGGCCTTGTCAAGTTCATTTTGAACCCCAGTTTCTTCATCTGTAAAATGGAGGTAATTTGTACCTTAAGTACCTATAAGGATGAAAATATTGTTTGGAACTATAAAGAACAGCACAAATAAAATTACTTAATTTTTCAACACCATTTATTTTGTGAGAGCTGTATATAAAATATTAGAATAAGAACAGGCTCCCCAAATTCCAGCCTGGCATGAAGAAATGAAATATGATACCAAGATGGAAGAAGAGTTTCATTAACTACCTGGTTCAATGGCCATTTCCTTACACAGGAGTTAGAAGGCACACCTTCCCAATCTGCCTGCTCCTTTGCTCCTTCTGCTCTTTCCTCTGCAGTAAAGGTCTGGTTTTAACCATATCTCTGCTACTCTAAAGTCTGTGCATTTGGGGCTGGAGGCCTGGATGGTCCAGGCTGTATTGCAAGCTGTAGTCTGACATTGCCTAGCATGTTTTAGTCACTCAAGAAATAGCTGATGAATTCATAAGGCTGGATTAATAGAAGGCCACTATATAGAAGCTTGCATTGCAGCCTTCATCTTTTAAAAAACCCTATATAATAAGGCTGTACAAAGTGGTACGTATGTGCATACATACATAACCACATGTAGGTACACATAACACAGACCTGCAGTGAGATATTCTGAAAAGGAATGGGAGTTTGGAAGAAAAAATATCTCGGTCTGTATTCCAGCTTCATCTGGACTGGGGGGTGGTGTGTCTCAAGTCTGACTGGGGGGTGGTGTGTCACCTGCCATCCCTGAAAAACCAGGCTTTTCATCTGTACAGTGGGATAATAGCACCTCCCAGGGTTCTGAAAAGCCAATCAAATGGAGAGCACATGAGAAGTCACTTTGTTCCTTGTAAAACCTCATATAAACGTGAAAACTTATGTAAAGATAGAAGTTCGTATAGAAATAATCTGCGCCCTCACCTGTTAATCTATTCACAGGGTGGGAACTCAGAGAGAATGTCGGGATTTCCAAGTCTGCATATGCTGGCTTCCACCTGCAGAGATTAAAGTGACTGCGGTTGTGATAAACCAGAGTGCTACTTGCTTCTGGCAGCCACTACCCCATGGTTCCATGGTCGGAGGAAGCTTCCAGAAGAGTGGACCTGGCAGACATGGTTTTGAAATGGTGGTACATGCACCTTCTCACCTCCCACCAGGTCTATTTCAGGTGCAGAAGCAGCCCCAGTGGATTAGGTGGGCATTTCAAACTCAGCTGAGCCACCTTTGCAAGAGTACAGATTCCTAAAACAAGGATGCTTCAAACTGCCTGCTCCATTTCTTGGCTCAACTTAACTCCCTGGATATGGAGAATCTCCCCTTATGGGTACCTGAGAAACTTTGGCAGAGAAAAGAATATGTGGAAATTCATTAAGGAAAAGGAACCCTTGACACACTGGCTCTGTGAAAGGAAAAAACAAATGAAATTCAGTTCAGTTCAGTCGCTCATTCGTATCCAACTCTTTGCGACCCCTGTGAACCGCAGCACGCCAGGCCACCCTGTCCATCACCAAATGCCAGAATCCATCCAGACACATATCCATTGAGTCAGTGATGCCATCCAACCATCTCATCCTCTGTGGTTCCCTTTTCCTCCTGCCCTCAATCTTTCCCAGCATCAGGGTATTTTCCAATGAGTCAGCTCTTCGCATCAGGTGGCCAAAGTATTGGAGTTTCAGCTTCAATATCAGTCCTTCCAATGAACACCCAGGACTGATCTCCTTTAGATGGACTGGTTGGATCTCCTTACAGTCCAAGTGACTCTCAAGAGTCTTCTCCAACACCACAGTTCAAAAGCATCAATTCTTTGGCGCTCAGCTTTCTTTATAGTCTAGCTCTCACATCCATACATGACCACAGGAAAAATCATCGCCTTGACTAGACGAACCTTTGTTGACAAAGTAATGTCTCTGCTTTTCAATATGCTGTCTAGGTGGGTCATAACTTTCCTTCCAAGGAGTAAGCATCTTTTAATTTCATGGCTGCAATCACCATCTGCAGTGACTTTGGAGCCCAGAAAAATAAAGTCAGCCACTGTTTTCCCATCTATTTGCCATGAAGTGATGGGACCGGATGCCATGATCTTCGTTTTCTGAATGTTGAGCTTTAAGCCAACTTCTTCACTCTCCTCTTTCACCTTCATCAAGAAGCTCTTTAGTTCTTCTTCACTTTCTGCCATAAGGGTGGTATCATCTGCGTATCTGAGGCTGGGAAGAGCACAAAAGGAAACTTCAGGTTTCCCTTAATTCAGTCCTTCAGGCTGTGAATTTAGAGACTGGGGTCCTTGGTCTCTGTGCAGCCACAAAACATATCAGTGGTTTGTCGACATCCACTCACTGCCCTCAACATCTTCAACTCTCAGGCCTCCAGTGGAAAATCTACATACATGTCATTTTGAACTTTCCTTGCTTTCTAATCTGTGTTCAGTGTAACCTCGGTAACTTGGAATTGGCCCTAGTGGGAGTATTTATATGCCAATAATTAGCTTCTAGTCAAGGCTATGGTTTTTCCAGTGGTCATGTATGGATATGAAGAGTTGGACTGTGAAGAAAGCTGAGTGCTGAAGAATTGATACCTTTTTACTGTGGTTTTCGAGAAGACTCTTGAGAGTCCCTTGGACTGCAAAGAGATCCAACCAGTCCATTCTGAGGGAGATCAGCCCTGGGTGTTCTTTGGAAGGAAGGATGCTAAAGCTGAAACTCCAGTACTTTGGCCACTTCATGGGAACAGTTGACTCATTGGAAAAGACTCTGATGCTGGGAGGGATTGGAGGCAGGAGGAGAAGGGGATGATAGAGGATGAGATGGCTGGATGCCATCACTGACTCAATTGATGTGAGTCTGAGTGAACTCAAGGAGGTGGTGGTGAACAAGGAGGCCTGGCGTGCTGCGATTCATGGGGTCACAAAGAGTCGGACACGACTGAGCAACTGAACTGAACTGAACTGAACAAATAAATATTGGGGGAGTTTTCCTGGAGCACCAGTTGTTAAACATTTACTAGCACATCACTGCCTTAAACACCCTTCACTTCTACCCCATAAGTGTACTTTCATACTTCTCATCCCTCTCTTTGTCTATGTCTCTGTCTCATCCACACACATTGGCTCACACTGTTCCGTTTTCCTACCTAAAAGGGTTCTGTTTGTTGTTGCTGTTGGTCAGTCATTAGGTCATGTCCAACCCGCCAGGCTCCTCTGTCCATGGGGTTTTCCAGGCAAGAACACTGGAGTGGGTTGCCATTTCCTTCTCCAGGTGATCTTCCCAACCCAGGGATCGAACCCACATCTTCTGCATTGGCAGGTGAATTCTTTACCACTGAGCCATCTGGGAAAGCCCTAGAGTTCTATGTCACGTCCCAAATGAGCCCCATGTCCCCAGGCTGATTTAATTTCTGCAAATGATCCACAGCTACCATGGATATTCCTGCACTTCTTCCCATCTGTTGACTTGGTATATTGACTTTCCAAGTTTTATGAGAAAGCCTGGAAAACTCTTTTCCCCTAACCTCACTCACTTCACCGCTCACTTCCTTCAGGCTTTTGCTCAAATGTCACCTTCTCAGTGAGACCCTCCTTAAATTTCCTCCTACTCCCAGACGGGAGAGATGCCTGCTGGGATGGCAACCATCTTCCAGCAGATGGTGATGCTGGGAGGGTGGACTGTCAGTACAGCCTAGCTAGGTGTACCATAAGCAAAGGCAGCGCTGTTTAACCAATGACCCCAGGGGCTGCCTCTGGTTGCCTGGCAATGAATTGGGAACAATGGTTGCTTCTCTCCCCGTGGGAGAATCAGCCAATGTTCCTAGGTGCTGGGAGGCTGGCGTTCCCAGGTGCTGGGAGGCTGGCGTTCCCAGCTGACACCCACACAGAAAATGTTTCTTCTCTTCATGCAAGTCTGTTCTCACGCTCCCTCTATGAACAGGAACAGCACAGACACTGGGGGCCCTTCTGGAGCACAGCCGCTCGTGCATCAGGCTGTTCCCTTCCCTGACACGTGACGCAGAGCTGCAGGGAAGCAGGCACCATGCAAAGGCTGACTTCTGCCCATGAGTTCCAGCAGACACAAGCCACACTGTGCCTGCCAATCAGAAGTAGGAAGGCCTGTTAGGAGGAGTTAAATGACCTCTAGTGGTGGGAGTCACTGGAAAGGAGTGTATCTGCACAGCTTACATTAACAGCTAAGGTTGCACTTTTTATTCACTATTCTAACCACTTGAGTCTCATTTTCCCAAACACTCTCCATGAAAACTACAAACTATCGGCTCTTTCTGAAAGTTTTCGTTTGACCCTTTGTATTTCCCCATCCTTTATTTTGTGTGATCGTTCCCTTGTCTCTTTCCTATCTAGCATTAACGAATTTCTAAGGAGCACTTTTTTAAAGTACGTTGTTTTCACACTAAGTGGTCTGTCCTGAAATATGTAGAGACAATCCCACTGCCACTCTCCATGAATGCCCCAGTGGGACCCAGGCACGAAGGAAATACAAGCTCAGCTGGGGTTTCCAGTGGTGGCATCTGTGTTTTGTTGTCGCAGAGCGGTCCTCTGGCTCCATCAGTAGGAACCATCCTGCTTACATTGCACCTGTGACACAGAAGCTATGCCTCAGAATCAGACAGCTATTCATTGTTATCCAAATTTACTGCTAGCTATCTATACTAGAGGTGGATTGGATGGAATGTGGTTTCTACCTCATTTCATTAGATTATAATGCTCACTCTGTAAGTAAAATAGGCACTAACTGTATTTAATCACAGATTACCTAACTTGCTCAGTACATACATGTATCTGATAAAATGGACAGATAGGGTAGATGTGCCAATGAGAATAAGACACACAGAGCTGAATCAGCTTCATGGTGTTACTGGGAAGGCAAATAAGAGAATATAGGTAAAGACCTCAGAAGAGTGCCCAACAGAAAGACATCTCTAAAAGAGGTAGTTGTTGTTTGCTGCTATTGTCATAACAACAATTATCTAATTACGCAATGAACCAGTGCTCTAGTAGCCCAAAGAGCTAAAAGCTGTCTTTTGAAGGCTCTGATTTCATTTGGTTACTTATTACTCCAATTTTATATTGTTCTTTGGTCTTTAACTAAAAAACGCCCTTATCTCACCAACATTCAGTGTCTCCCATTGGTCACATTTACAGGAAGCCTAAAGAATGGAGCCCGGAAAATTTAGTTTCTACAGCAACTTCAGAGGTTAAACAGGAGACTGACAGAGACAAAAAGAAATTCAAACAAATATTTCTGCAAATCTGATGCCTGTACATGAGACTTTGTATCTGTACTCAACCATAGGCACACTTCCATCTTTAAGTGCAGAAAGGATCAGAAATATAAAATATTTTATTTAAAATTTTATTTTAAACATTTTAGGTGAGTTATGATATTCTGGGAAAGAAAGAAGTGGGGGATACAATTTTAAGAAAGCAGGAAGGCATTTGATTTTAAGCAATTTTTTCTTTTTTTGTACTCAACACAAATGAAATGACTGCACCTTTGAAGACTGGTTGTTTTGAGTTCAGGAACAGTGTGAGATAATAAGAATAAAAACATCGATTTGGCTATCCATCAAGTCTGCTTTTCAACACTGTGCAACCTTGAGCAAATTATTGTCCCTTTTCATCTTCAGCTTCCTTGTTTGGAAAAGAGAACCAATGATGATCACCCAACTCAGAGGACAGAAGTGAAGGTTAAGTGGGAACAATGGGCTTGGTACGTGTGTTGGTGCTATGCAAGCTCAGTCACTCAGTCGTGCCTGACTCTTTGTGACCCCATGGACTATAACCTGCAGGACTTCTTTGTCTATGGGATTTTCCAGGCAGGAATACGGGAGCGAGTTTCTATTTTCTACTCCAAGGGATCTTCCTGGTATATAACAGACGCTAAAAATGATGTCTTCTCTTCCCTTTATGTCCCCTTTCATGTCTTTGGTTTACCCCTGTGATAGGGGCAGAGTAAATGGACAAAGTAGGTGATTAAATAGTTGATCCCACTGCTGCTGCTGCCGCTAAGTCGCTTCAGTCATGTCCGATTCTGTGCAACCCCATAGACGGCAGCCCACCAGGCTCCCCTGTCCCTGGGATTCTCTAGGCAAGAACACTGGAGTGGGTTGCCATTTCCCTTTCTAACGCATGAAGGTGAAAAGTGAAAGTGAAGTCACTCAGTCGTGCCCGACTCTTTGAGACCCCATGGACTGCAGCCTACCAGGCTCCTCTGTCCAGGCAAGAGTACTGGAGTGGGGTGCCACTGCCTTCTCACTATTGGACTATAAGTAGGGGAAATATAGGAGACCCCTGCAAGTTAATGATTACTCAGCAAAGCAGGTTTTGTTAACCACAAAACCAAGCAGGCTTGCTTAGAAACAAAACCAGGCAACAGAAGCATGGGATATGTCCCAAACAATAAAATAATGTTACCATAAGACCCACATCCTGCCCAGTGAGCTCAATAAGTTAATGACCCCTAGGACATACCCTATGAACACATTAAAAAATAATAATAATTTTTAGACAGAGTTTGATCAGGTATGGACAAAGGAAAAAAAAATAAAAACAAAACAAAACTCCCCTGCTCAACCTGAAGCAGGAGCTGATGATGGAAACGTGACATCTACTCAAGAAAGACAAAGAAGTTCTTCTCCCTCCCTCTCCGTCCTACGTCTCCTTTGATTATAAAACTGTAGCCTAGGAAGTCTTTGAAGCACAGCACCTCCTTGCCCACACGCTTGGGCCACCAGCCTCACAAGTAAATCAATTCTTATCTATCACTTTGCCTCTCACCAAATTCTTTTCTGCACGAATACAGAAAAGACTGTGGTACTGGAGCTCTTTGGAGCCCCTGAAAAGACACCCATCTGTTTCATCTGGACTATCTGTTACCTATTGCATCCAGACTTAGCAGCTTCAGGACATGAGCTCAGGTAAGCTGAGTTCTCTGGATCGCTCACGTCTCTCATTTAGGATGTGGCCAGGCCTACAGTCATCTCAAAGCTCAGTGTGGTATTGATCCACTTGCAAACCTATGCACATGGGTGTTGGCTGGACTCAGTTCCTCAAGGGCTCTTAGAAGTCCTCAAGTCTTTTGTTGGTTGTTTCTTGTCGTGTGGCAGCTCATTATTTGGCAACTAACTTTCCTCCGAGGAAATGTGCAAGTTAGGGAGTGCAAGTGGGAGCCCAAGATAGAAGCCACAACCCTTTGGAAACTAATCTCAAAATGACACATCATAGCTTTTGACATGTTCTATTTGTCAGAAGCAAGTCACCAGATCAGCACACACTCACGAACAGGGGATAACCCAGGAGTATGAACCCTTCAAAGCAGGGATCATTGGAGTTCTGTCAGAGGATCTGAGTATCACACCTAATTAAAAGCAGGTGAAACTGCTTTTAATCTCTTGGTGGTCTCAGCTCCTATCTCACCAGCCTGTGGCATTTCAGCTTCACTGGGGAGTCCATCCCAACCTCTGGATGATGGTGGCAACTCTTTCTCTTTGTCCCTCTAGCTTTTGGAGAAGTGCCAACTTCTTGCTGCTGCTTATTTTTGGTTACTCTTCATCATTCTTTTGGAGAAGGTAATGGCAACCCACTCCAGTACTCTTGCCTGGAAAATCCCATGGACGGAGGAGCCTGGTAGGCTGCAGTCCGTGGGGTCATATTGAGTCGGACACAACTGGGTGACTTCACTTTCACTTTTCACTTTCATGTATTGGAGAAGGAAATGGCAACCCACTCCAGTGTTCTTGCCTGAAGAATTCCAGGGACGGGGAGCTTGGTGGGCTGTCGTCTATGGCGTCGCATAGAGTCGGATGTGACTGAAGCGACTTAGCAGCAGCAGTAGCAGCATCTTTCTTTTGGTTTCTTAACTCTTTCATGATCTGTTTATCTAATTACTGCTACTAGATTCCTCCTATGTGAACCCCTAGAACAATTTTTTAACTAGACTGTACGAATAGATTGACAGACAGTGGGGCTGAACCCAACTGATAAACATTGGTCTTTCCTGAGCAACTTGTATACAGAGCTGTGTTTGCAGCATTTTCTAAAATGTTTGCGGTACCTGCAAACATATCTGCCCTGGGTTATCTATCTGGGAAAGATAGAAGGCAGGAGGAGAGGGAGACAACAGAAGACAAGATGGTTGGATGGCATCACCGACTAAATGGACATGAGTTTCAGTAAACTCCAGGAGATGGCTGACAAGAAAGCCTGATGTGCTGTAGTCCATGTGGTTGCAAAGAGTTGAACACGACTGAGTAACCAGACAAGAACAAAAAAATCTGCCCTCGCGCTCACACTGCTGGCTGTATGGAGGGTGGTTTTTTTTCAGGATGCAGCTTCACCACTGTAGGTTGAGGAACCTGGTAGGCTACAGGCCATAGTGTCGCAGATACCACTGAGCGACTTTGGTTAATAGATAAAAGGTAATACATTTTCACTTTCACCAGACTCACTCCCATAACATACATTTTAACAGGATTAGTCAGCAGGTTCTCAAAGAGAAACATGTCCTCAAGCAGGGTACACTGTTGTTATATAATCCTTAGTGAAAGTCACTCAGTCGTGTCCGACTCTTGGGACCCCATGGATCCAATGGACTGTAGACCACAAGGTTCCTCTGTCCATGGGATTCTCCAGGCAAGAATACTGGAGTGGGTTGCCATTTCTTTCTCCAGGGGATCTTCCCGATCCAGGAATCGAACCCATGTCTACTGCATTGCAGGCAGATTCTTTACCGACTGAGCTAGAAGGGAATTCCTATATAATCCTTAGTACAGAGTTTAAACTGAGTTGTTTTGTTGGGTAATCATCAGCTCCCGGATTAAAGAAAAAAAAGTTTGCCCTTCTCTCTTCCTTGAGAACTCCAGACTCTTTACTCCTCCTCGAGAGCCCCAGACTCCTTGTTCCTCCTCAGGGACCCTGGACTTCTTGTCAACCTGCCTAGGAATTGACTCTCTCAAAGCTACTGTGGATTATGCTAGGACTTCATAAATTATGTTGTCCTACAAATTGTTCCATTTCCTACTGCATCCCCCTTTCTTTCTACCCCACCTTGAACCTCAAGAATACTCAGTCTGCAACTTTAAGAAATTTACTAAATTCTATTTCTCATATTTCTTTCTACTCCACCTCAAATCTAAAGCACTAAAGAATAGTGCTTAGAAATAAAGCTTTAAAATATGAAAATAAAATTTCACTGTATGTGCTATAAAAACAATTTATAAAGGATGGTGGAATTAGTCAATGGAATTATTTTACCAAGAGAAGAGAGAGCACAGGTATCGTCTCTTAGTTTAAATTCCTGGGCAAGTTGCTTAATGTCTTTGAATGCAATTTTGTCTTTTGGAAAATGGTGATAATAACAGCACATAAGGTTATCATAAGAATTAAGTGACTAAGCATTTGTAAAGTGCTTAGAACAGTGCCTACCACATTGTATTTACTCTATGGTAAACTTTATAATTATGTTGCAATATTCTAAACTGTAACTGACTATACTGATATTGTAATTGTCATAAATTATACTGGAATATCATGATTAAGTCTGGAAAATTCACATAAAAGCAAGTATGAGAAAAATAAAATTGGTGATTCCCTAGAAAAAGAAGAGTTTGTAGAATGATAACTTGTTCAATGTTTCTTTTCCACAAAACACTGTACACAAGTGTCCTTCAGGGTGGTGGAACTGACTGGGAGACTACTGCTGGATGAAAACATTCCTTAGTCTAACTCTATACTCAAAAAGCATCCTCTGATCTGTATTTTGGTCTCCTGATCATAAAGTGGTGGCTCAGATGGTAAAGAATCTGACTGCAATGCGGGAGACCTGGGTTCAATCCCAGGGTTACCAAGATCCCCTGAAGGAGGGCATGGCAACCCACACAGTATTCTTGCCTGAAGAATCCACATGGATAGAGGAGCCTGGTGGGCTACAGTCCATGGGGTCGAAAAGAGTTGGACATGACTGAATGACTAAGGACAGCACACAGTACAGACCAGAAAGTAAATACACCTCTGATAAACTAATTAATGTCATGGCTTACAAACTCAGTTCACGGAAACTTAGGTTGGTTAACAGATAAAAGGTAATACATAGGGTTGTTTACTATGTCTCAGTGTTATAAACACTTCAAAAACACTTTATCAAATCTTAAGGTACTCCTACTGATTAGATAATTGTTGTATCAGTTAGATTCTGCTAGATTAGATAACAAACAACTCCCAAAACATGGTGGATAACAATAGCAAGGGTTATTTTAGGTTCACATTGTATTTTTTTTTAATAGATCAGCTGTGGCTCTGCTCCACATTTGATTCATGGAGGCACCCAGACTTAAGGAAGAAGACATAAAGAAATCTCACTGCTTGCAAAGATTCTGCTTGTATGTGGATCCACCTCACTTCTACTCACATTTTATCAACCAAAGCAACTCCCATGATGATGACTGATGGTGAGGCGACGTATTCCTCACAGGGGGAGGCATATTATAAACCCATATCAATGGGCAAGGATGTATAATCCTCCCCAAAGTGAAGTGAAACTGAAATCGCTCAGTTGTGTCTGACTCTTCGTGACCCCATGGACTGCAGCCTACCAGGCCCCATGGGATTTTCCAGGCAAGAGTACTGGGGTGGGTTGCCATTGCAATGACACAAATCAAAGCAAGATCCTCTATGACCCACTTCCTAAAGTAACAGAAATAAAAACAAAAGTAAACAAGTGGGACCTGATTAAAAGCTTTTGCATGGCAAAGGAAACTATAAGCAAGGTGGAAAAGACAAGACAACCTTCCAAAATATACAAGCACCTCATACAACTCAATACCAGAAAAACAATCAACCCAATCAAAAAGTGGGGAAAAGACCTAAACACATTTCTCCAAAGACCTACAGATGGCTAACAAACACATGAAAAGATGCTCAACATTGCTCATTG
>SJYC01062480.1:0-44465 GCA_006408675.1 Madoqua kirkii
CCTCGCGCTCACACTGCTGGCTGTATGGAGGGTGGTTTTTTTTCAGGATGCAGCTTCACCACTGTAGGTTGAGGAACCTGGTAGGCTACAGGCCATAGTGTCGCAGATACCACTGAGCGACTTTGGTTAATAGATAAAAGGTAATACATTTTCACTTTCACCAGACTCACTCCCATAACATACATTTTAACAGGATTAGTCAGCAGGTTCTCAAAGAGAAACATGTCCTCAAGCAGGGTACACTGTTGTTATATAATCCTTAGTGAAAGTCACTCAGTCGTGTCCGACTCTTGGGACCCCATGGATCCAATGGACTGTAGACCACAAGGTTCCTCTGTCCATGGGATTCTCCAGGCAAGAATACTGGAGTGGGTTGCCATTTCTTTCTCCAGGGGATCTTCCCGATCCAGGAATCGAACCCATGTCTACTGCATTGCAGGCAGATTCTTTACCGACTGAGCTAGAAGGGAATTCCTATATAATCCTTAGTACAGAGTTTAAACTGAGTTGTTTTGTTGGGTAATCATCAGCTCCCGGATTAAAGAAAAAAAAGTTTGCCCTTCTCTCTTCCTTGAGAACTCCAGACTCTTTACTCCTCCTCGAGAGCCCCAGACTCCTTGTTCCTCCTCAGGGACCCTGGACTTCTTGTCAACCTGCCTAGGAATTGACTCTCTCAAAGCTACTGTGGATTATGCTAGGACTTCATAAATTATGTTGTCCTACAAATTGTTCCATTTCCTACTGCATCCCCCTTTCTTTCTACCCCACCTTGAACCTCAAGAATACTCAGTCTGCAACTTTAAGAAATTTACTAAATTCTATTTCTCATATTTCTTTCTACTCCACCTCAAATCTAAAGCACTAAAGAATAGTGCTTAGAAATAAAGCTTTAAAATATGAAAATAAAATTTCACTGTATGTGCTATAAAAACAATTTATAAAGGATGGTGGAATTAGTCAATGGAATTATTTTACCAAGAGAAGAGAGAGCACAGGTATCGTCTCTTAGTTTAAATTCCTGGGCAAGTTGCTTAATGTCTTTGAATGCAATTTTGTCTTTTGGAAAATGGTGATAATAACAGCACATAAGGTTATCATAAGAATTAAGTGACTAAGCATTTGTAAAGTGCTTAGAACAGTGCCTACCACATTGTATTTACTCTATGGTAAACTTTATAATTATGTTGCAATATTCTAAACTGTAACTGACTATACTGATATTGTAATTGTCATAAATTATACTGGAATATCATGATTAAGTCTGGAAAATTCACATAAAAGCAAGTATGAGAAAAATAAAATTGGTAATTACCTAGAAAAAGAAGAGTTTGTAGAATGATAACTTGTTCAATGTTTCTTTTCCACAAAACACTGACACAAGTGTCCTTCAGGGTGGTGGAACTGACTGGGAGACTACTGCTGGATGAAAACATTCCTTAGTCTAACTCTATACTCAAAAAGCATCCTCTGATCTGTATTTTGGTCTCCTGATCATAAAGTGGTGGCTCAGATGGTAAAGAATCTGACTGCAATGCGGGAGACCTGGGTTCAATCCCAGGGTTACCAAGATCCCCTGAAGGAGGGCATGGCAACCCACACAGTATTCTTGCCTGAAGAATCCACATGGATAGAGGAGCCTGGTGGGCTACAGTCCATGGGGTCGAAAAGAGTTGGACATGACTGAATGACTAAGGACAGCACACAGTACAGACCAGAAAGTAAATACACCTCTGATAAACTAATTAATGTCATGGCTTACAAACTCAGTTCACGGAAACTTAGGTTGGTTAACAGATAAAAGGTAATACATAGGGTTGTTTACTATGTCTCAGTGTTATAAACACTTCAAAAACACTTTATCAAATCTTAAGGTACTCCTACTGATTAGATAATTGTTGTATCAGTTAGATTCTGCTAGATTAGATAACAAACAACTCCCAAAACATGGTGGATAACAATAGCAAGGGTTATTTTAGGTTCACATTGTATTTTTTTTTAATAGATCAGCTGTGGCTCTGCTCCACATTTGATTCATGGAGGCACCCAGACTTAAGGAAGAAGACATAAAGAAATCTCACTGCTTGCAAAGATTCTGCTTGTATGTGGATCCACCTCACTTCTACTCACATTTTATCAACCAAAGCAACTCCCATGATGATGACTGATGGTGAGGCGATGTATTCCTCACAGGGGGAGGCATATTATAAATCCATATCAATGGGCAAGGATGTATAATCCTCCCCAAAGTGAAGTGAAACTGAAATCGCTCAGTTGTGTCTGACTCTTCGTGACCCCATGGACTGCAGCCTACCAGGCCCCATGGGATTTTCCAGGCAAGAGTACTGGGGTGGGTTGCCATTGCAATGACACAAATCAAAGCAAGATCCTCTATGACCCACTTCCTAAAGTAACAGAAATAAAAACAAAAGTAAACAAGTGGGACCTGATTAAAAGCTTTTGCATGGCAAAGGAAACTATAAGCAAGGTGGAAAAGACAAGACAACCTTCCAAAATATACAAGCACCTCATACAACTCAATACCAGAAAAACAATCAACCCAATCAAAAAGTGGGGAAAAGACCTAAACACATTTCTCCAAAGACCTACAGATGGCTAACAAACACATGAAAAGATGCTCAACACCAGATTTTAAACATGAGAAACAGAATTTAGTAAGTGTCTTAAAGTTGCAAACCAAGTAAGTGCTAGAATTGGGGTCTGAAATGAAGTTGTTTGTCTCTAGGACAGTGATAGCCAGAGAGTCCAACGTGGCCCTGGAAATTCTCATCTGATATGCAACCACTTGTGCATACAACTAAATTAAATAGGACTGACCTATGGAACTAAGAGAATATTGTGATTTCTGAAGTTTTGTCATAAAAGATACTATGACTTCAATTTTGCCCTCTCTTGGATCACTCATTATTGTGGAAGCCAGCTGTGATGGACTGAGCCCTCCAGCAGCTCAGTAAACAGGTACATGTGCCCAGGAACTGAGGCCTTTTGCCAACAGCCAAAACTGATTTGCTCGCCATGTGTGCCATGTGAGAATTGGCTCTCTTATTCTCAATCAAGTTTTCGGGTGACTCTTCAAAGTAAACATGACTCCAGTCTTATCAGAGATCTCACATCAAAATCAACCGGTTATGTCAGCCCCAAATTCTTGACCCATGAAAACTGTGTGAGATAATACATGCTTGTTATTATTTTAAACTATTAATTTCTGGGATAGCATATCACGGAGCAATAGAGAACTATACAAGAGTGTGTCTAATTGTCATGTCAAACTGCAGTTAGTTATGAATTAACAATCCTCTGTAAATGGATAAACCTTACATTTACAAGCAAGCAAGTGCATGAAGTTAGGGAGAATGGGGAGGGAAATGTAAAAGGATGGTGAGGAAATAAAAGGAAGTAGTACTTGCCTGGTGGCTCAGACAGTAAAGCGTCTGTCTATAATGCAGAAGACCCAGGTTCCATCCCTGGGTCGGGAAGATCCCCTGGAGAAGGAAATGGCAATCCACTCCAGGACTATTGCCTGGAAAATCCCATGGACAGAGGAGCCTGGTAGGCTACAGTCCATGGGATCGTAAAGAGTCGGAAACGACTGAGCAACTTCATGATGAGTACAAAGATAGAAAAGTGAAAAACTGAGAAAACATACACCAGCCTAAATGCAATCTGTTCTTGTTCATTGAACCATCTCTTTTGAAAACATCAGCAGCATCTTTCAATAAATAGATAGTGAAGAGATTAATTAGGAAAGTGATTTTGAGTCCACTATTAAGGTTAATGGAAAGGTAGTTAATATCACTGAAGTCATTCTTTCTCACAGGGTCCAGTTTCTAGACAGGAAGAGCTTGCCAGGATTAAGAGATCTGGGTTTTGATTCAAGAGTACATATGTAGACACTTATGTTTAATATTCTTAAGGTCTTCTGGGCCAAGAAAGAATACAAATCCTCCATCCCATCCCCAAATCCAAACTACTCGTCACCTGCACCTTCTGCAGGGACATTTACCTTCCAGGTACCATAGAGTTCCCTTTCTGGCCGTCCAGGGGTGAGTCACGAACCTCTCTCAGGCTTTCATTTTGAAACAATGATGGGTTCCTGGAGTTTCCATGTACTTCAACGTCCAAATTAAGTTTAGAAGCATTTATTAGATTGACTCTTTCCATATTTTTTGTTTTGGTTTTATTGATTTATCAGCCTTAGTCCAGTTAGAACAATTTAACTGAGTTTAAAGTGTAAAATGTGTGTGGGTTTGAGTATAATGTAAAATATATATAAGAATTGAAATACATACATATTCTACAAGATAGAAAGTGATTAAGATCACCTTTTAAACTACACCTTCCGTCTGCTGACTGAGACCTATTATTTATGAAATCAACTTCTTTGGTTGTGATCATCTTTACTGAACTTAAAAAGAGAAGAGAGGAGAGGGAATAGATGACAGCAGAGCAAATTTCATTAAAAGGAATATCTATTATTTCCTCAAAAGCTCACTTAGGGTAAGCATAAGTACATGTGAGTGTGACTGTATAATGAAAAATGTGTTTTTTTAATGTAGGTTATAGTAACAAAGAGTTCTTAAAAAAATAAGTAACTGGCCAGCTAATAACTTTTGAAAGTAAACTGAAACCATTATTGTTTAGGTTACAAAGCACTGAAAACTTAGCAACCTAAAATAACAACCATTTTATTATACCCACAGATTCTTCAAATCAAGATTTCATATTGAGCAGAGTGAAGTTGGCTTCTCTCTATGTCATGATATTTGGGACTTCAGCTGAGAAGACTTGATCACTGGAAGCTGGAAATAGCTGGAGATTCCTTCTCTCACATTGCTGCTCCTTAAACTAGAAGGGTTCAAAGATTACAGAGACTAACCAGAGTATCCAAATGTCATCTCCACAGATAGACTGGCTTTCTCACTACATGGGGGCCTCAGAATCACTGAAATTCAGAGATGGATAGTTCAGAGATCAAAGCCTGAGGGTTCAAGCAAATAAGGCAGACGATGGGCTGCTTTTTAAGACTTGGCCTTGAAAGTCCCACAGCTTTCCTTCCTCCACACTGTATTGGAGTATGCTGCCACAAGGTCATTCAGATTCAAGGGGACTAGAATTAAATTTGACAGAAGAATGAATGTGGGTCAGGAGAAATTGTTGTGACCATTTTTGAGAAATTAAACCTGCTATATTGTATAACCACAAGAATGTCCATGAGTGGTAGACTAGATAAATAAATACATTGGTGTACAGGTAAAAATGGAATATTAAAAGGCATTGCATATCGGCAAACTAGAACTCTCTGCATCAGTATAACACAGAGGGACAATCTTACTCAGGGATAAAAGCAAAATACTCCAGATATGACTTTGCATATATACATTTCAAAATCAGGACAAGCTAAACCATATTGTTTATGAATACATATATGTGATAAATCTATAAATAAACAAGTATATAATTTCAGTGAAAGTCCAGATAAAGAGTAAAAAGAGGAGAGATAATACTCAGCATCCATTATTTTTTTAAAATAAGCATGTTGTTTGCTAACAATAAAGTCTGATATAAGTTTGTTAAAAGTTTGGACACAAGAATAAAAGCCTCTGTTTCCACCCCTTTGGCAAATCTGTGCCACATTTAGGTATATTTCTCCCTTTTATGAAAAGAGTTATAACATAGTGAGATACAGAAATCTTTTCGTAGGAAATTTTTATTTTGAACTAATTTTAGATTTACAAGAAAGATGCAAGAATAGTTTTTTTTAAAGAATTTCCTTGTATCCCTCAACTGGCTTCCCCTGATGTTAATGTCTTACATAACCTCTGTACAGTTTTGGAGAATAGGAAATGGACATTGGTGAAATATTGCTAACTAAACTTTAGACTATATTCAAATTTCACAGATTTTTCCACCAAGTCCTTGTTCTGTTCTAGGGTCTTACTCAGGATCTCACATTGAATTTACTTAATGTTTGTCCTTAGTCTCTTCCAGTCTATAATTCCTTAGTCTGTCCTTTCCTTTCATGCACTTCACATTTTTGGAGTGTTGATCATTATTTTGTTTTTCTGGTTTTTGTTCTGTTTTGTTTACTGTCTGAATTGGGTGTTCATTGTTGCAGGTGGGCTTCTCATTGTTGGTAGCTTCTCTTGTTGAGCATGGGCTCTAGGTGCTTGGGCTCAGTCATTGTGGTGCACAAGCTTAGTTGCCCAGTGGCCTGTGGGTTCTTCGAGGATTAGGGATTGAACTCATATCCTCTGCACTGGCAGGTAGACTCAGCCTCTTAACCACCAAGGAAGCCCTGATCAGTTATTTCTTAAAACGTTCCTTGGTTCGAATTTGTCTGCTTTTCTCATCCTGCATTTTGCCAGGAAATATCACAAAAACAATGAAGTATCCTTTTCAGTGCAAGGAGTTCATGGTGTTGATGTGTCTACTACTTGTGAGGTTCACCTTACTCAATTAAGGTGGCATCCAAGTTTCTCTACTATAAATTTATTTCCTCTCTCTTGTACTAGAGAGACATCTTGGGGAAGATACTTTGAGACTATACAAATCCTGATTTCTCCTTCACATTTCATTCAACTTTAGCTTCCACCTCTTGATTTTAACTTAACTGCAACAAGGAAAGTTGTCTGTTTTCCTTATATATGTATGTTTATCTATGGATATTTATTTTAATCTGAGTTAAAATCCAATATAATCCATTTGTATTTTATTGCTCAAATCATACCAGCTTTAGACTGGCTTGCAACGTTTTTCAACAATTTTTCATTTTATTTTAAGCAACTTTCTATTTTCTGGCACCACAAAATATTCCTAGTCCACCCTGTATTTTCCATACTCCAGTCTTGGAGTCAATCCCTCTCCAGGGGCCTCTGGGTTCTTTAATTGAAGAATGATGCTTAAAAACCAAAGATCATGTGCCAAGTGTGCTAATTCCTACTAGGCTATAACTGCTTTTAGGTTCTCTCCACTGACAGAGCAAGGAAGTATATGTGTATGTTAACCCATGCACATACACATTCTTCTAGGTTTCTGTATCTATAAAACTGTAGATGTATTTTAAAATATAACGTTATATTACTACTTCTAATCTTAATCTAGTACAAGTGTCATTTTAGCCAAATATGTCTTTTTCCACTGGTGGGAACACTGGATCTCACTTTCTACATTGTATTTACTTCTTTATTCTAGTAGACACATAGTAGTTTCAGAATTGCTAATCCCTATCTTTGTGCTAACACTATTGCATTGCAACCTTTATATCTACCTACTTTTTGTCTTATCCTTGTAGTATCCAATCAAGATTCTGTTTTCTACAGTTACTTAAATTAATTTTAATCCTTCCAAATCCCTTTAGTGTTACTAATTTAATACATTTTGGTTCATTTGTTAGTGCTTATATTCCATTCTGAGTTCCCCCATTCCTATTACTTCTAATAATGTGATTGTTTTGCTGGTATACGAAGTATTACTATAGCTGTAAGACTCAGTGTTATACAGAAAGACATACGCAGAAAACTGCCACTGCCTCTTCATCACCATGACTCTGCTCCCATTCCTTCCTTTTTCCCATTCCCTTCTAATCCCCACTCCCAAAGATAACAATTCTCTTTCATTTTTGTTTTTTTCCTCCTGTATATCTTTTGCACAAATGAACCAAAAAATGTATTTTCTTATGTCTTTATCATTCCCTTACAGAGGGAATCATACTATGGATACTCTTGCATTTGACTTTTCACTTAACCATCTATCCTGGAATTCATTCCTTACTAGCTCATGGAGATTGTCCTTATTCATTTTTATAGGTGCATATTACACAACTGTGCATATGTGTCCTAATTTATTCACATTTTTATGGGAATATTAACATTCATTCCAATATTTTACAGTTTCAAACAATGCTGCAAACTTGGGTATGCCCTCTCCCCCCATTTTATTTGTTGAATTAAATAAAAAGAATAACAATTTATAAAATAATATATAGCCCACTTTAAGAAAAGTTTTCCAGCAAAGCTCTGTAGCAAAAGCCAAGATAATGTGACTCTTAAGAGTCCACAAAAGGGAGTCTTCTCCATCAGACAGTGATATACAGATGGTCTTCACAGCGTTATCTTGGTTGTGCTCATATAACACTCCTATAAGGAAGCTGGAGAAGGGAAAATTTGTTTATCCAAAAAAAGCACTTCTTCCCCAAACCCTGTCTTCAATAAATACAATCATGGTAACCTACTGATGCAGAAAAGTCCAGAATCAAGCGTTTGATTAGAGTCCAGAATTTTGGAGTAAAGGAACCAAATATAAGCCTCCCTTTCCTTTCAGCTTTTCTACAAATCACAAAGTTCCTCTCAGCACACTCTTGTTCAAAATGGAAATGTGTAGAGTGCTCACATTTTTTTTATGACTCGGGGTTTCTTAGACTTTAAAAAGCCAATAATAGGAAGTTAGTTTTTTTAGTTCGTCAGAGATTAACACACTTGAAAATATTTAATGGCTATAAAGTTTCAAGAAATTGCTTCAGGAAGACTTCTCCAAATTCAACCATGTGAACTTGTACTGTAGGAAATACATTTTACATGGGGGCACCCAGCACACAGTCAAAAAGCTATGTAGATGGCACTTTCTTGGTATTCCAGTGGTAAAGACTGTACTTCCCATGAAGGGGTGATGGTTTGATCCTTGGTCAGGAAGATAAAAAACCTGCATGCTTTGAAGTACAGGGGAACAACAAAAAAAAAAGCTGTGTAGACAACTGAAATTACATGCACTGGGCTCTGATGTTTTGTATTCTATTCTAGTTCATTAAAAGGGAAACATTTACTTAATCTAGTACAAGTGTCATTTTAGCCAAATATGTCTTTTTCCACTGGTGGGAACACTGGATCTCACTTTCTACATTGTATTTACTTCTTTATTCTAGTAGACACATAGTAGTTTCAGAATTGCTAATCCCTATCTTTGTGCTAACACTATTGCATTGCAACCTTTATATCTACCTACTTTTTGTCTTATCCTTGTAGTATCCAATCAAGATTCTGTTTTCTACAGTTACTTAAATTAATTTTAATCCTTCCAAATCCCTTTAGTGTTACTAATTTAATACATTTTGGTTCATTTGTTAGTGCTTATATTCCATTCTGAGTTCCCCCATTCCTATTACTTCTAATAATGTGATTGTTTTGCTGGTATACGAAGTATTACTATAGCTGTAAGACTCAGTGTTATACAGAAAGACATACGCAGAAAACTGCCACTGCCTCTTCATCACCATGACTCTGCTCCCATTCCTTCCTTTTTCCCATTCCCTTCTAATCCCCACTCCCAAAGATAACAATTCTCTTTCATTTTTGTTTTTTTCCTCCTGTATATCTTTTGCACAAATGAACCAAAAAATGTATTTTCTTATGTCTTTATCATTCCCTTACAGAGGGAATCATACTATGGATACTCTTGCATTTGACTTTTCACTTAACCATCTATCCTGGAATTCATTCCTTACTAGCTCATGGAGATTGTCCTTATTCATTTTTATAGGTGCATATTACACAACTGTGCATATGTGTCCTAATTTATTCACATTTTTATGGGAATATTAACATTCATTCCAATATTTTACAGTTTCAAACAATGCTGCAAACTTGGGTATGCCCTCTCCCCCCATTTTATTTGTTGAATTAAATAAAAAGAATAACAATTTATAAAATAATATATAGCCCACTTTAAGAAAAGTTTTCCAGCAAAGCTCTGTAGCAAAAGCCAAGATAATGTGACTCTTAAGAGTCCCAAAAGGGAGTCTTCTCCATCAGACAGTGATATACAGATGGTCTTCACAGCGTTATCTTGGTTGTGCTCATATAACACTCCTATAAGGAAGCTGGAGAAGGGAAAATTTGTTTATCCAAAAAAAGCACTTCTTCCCCAAACCCTGTCTTCAATAAATACAATCATGGTAACCTACTGATGCAGAAAAGTCCAGAATCAAGCGTTTGATTAGAGTCCAGAATTTTGGAGTAAAGGAACCAAATATAAGCCTCCCTTTCCTTTCAGCTTTTCTACAAATCACAAAGTTCCTCTCAGCACACTCTTGTTCAAAATGGAAATGTGTAGAGTGCTCACATTTTTTTTATGACTCGGGGTTTCTTAGACTTTAAAAAGCCAATAATAGGAAGTTAGTTTTTTTAGTTCGTCAGAGATTAACACACTTGAAAATATTTAATGGCTATAAAGTTTCAAGAAATTGCTTCAGGAAGACTTCTCCAAATTCAACCATGTGAACTTGTACTGTAGGAAATACATTTTACATGGGGGCACCCAGCACACAGTCAAAAAGCTATGTAGATGGCACTTTCTTGGTATTCCAGTGGTAAAGACTGTACTTCCCATGAAGGGGTGATGGTTTGATCCTTGGTCAGGAAGATAAAAAACCTGCATGCTTTGAAGTACAGGGGAACAACAAAAAAAAAAGCTGTGTAGACAACTGAAATTACATGCACTGGGCTCTGATGTTTTGTATTCTATTCTAGTTCATTAAAAGGGAAACATTTTGACCTTGAGCTACAAACTTGATAACTTGATTTCGCAACCTTTAATGATTATTCAGACCTGTACCCTGAAAAACACATGTGTTGAGAGCAAATGCTTTGAAGTCAGATAGCTGTAAGCTGGAATCCTGGATGCACTTCTTAACAGGAGTCTTCTCAGGAGAATTTAGAATTATCTGGGGCAAGACTCTAGAATCTATATTTAAAACACATTTACAACACACACACACACACATAAACTTATATCAACACCCTGTGTAATTCTGATTTAATTGATAGATCAATTGGAAAATGGAACATTTTGGTGTTACTTTTATTTCAAATAAACGTTTGATGTGATAGTGGCAGATCCTTGATGTCTTTTTTAAGTCTGTCAAATAGTTTTATGCTTCCTAGAAAACAAACTGCACTACAGGACATGAGCACAGGTGACTTAAAAGATCACAGAATATGAAGGATTTAAGTACCTCAAAGTCTGATTTAGTTAGGGGTACATATAATAAAATAAGGCATTTGAGAGAATTTTAATTTTAGTCTGTTTTGCTGACTATTTAGGGGAGTGGTTTTGTCACTGAAAATGAGTATAACCCTACTGTTCTGAGATAAAATGTCCATAGAACCAGTTTCTGTAGTAACCATCAATTGATCTATCTTAGAACCTTATTCATTCCATTTTATTTTAATATATCAGAAATCCTAAATTTATTTTTTACTAGCATGCACCAATTACATTGAAAATTGTTATATGGTAAGTCATTCAAAATATCGATAATTTATATGTCTTTTATATCAGATTCAGCATTAAAAATTAAACTAGACTGTTTTGAGATAGTTCATTAATGTTGTATCAAATATCTGTATCCTCTTATTACAGTGGTAGAATCTGTTGTCTGTGGAGGAAATTGGGGGTAATGGAACTAAAAATTAATTTGATGTCTAATGCTATGTTACAACCAGCCACACCCACAGAATTGTATCATATCACCTTATAGCACTGGACAAAATTTCATGTCTTTCAAGTACATGACCCGCAGATTTTGAAGACACTTCCATACAGACCATTTTCCAGGAATAATTCCTTTAGTTGAGTTTTTCTTTGCCAATGTGTACTGCTTTAGGGATTGCCAACATGTGCTACCTAAACCAAACCACTTTTCTGAAGACCTTGCAAAGAATGTCTTCAGAGGACAAAGACTTAACTTGGATGATTCCTCAAAGCTCTGTGTCTGAGCTGGAAATCTGAACTTGTCATTCAATTCTGCTTGGATGGTAAGTTGCTTCAGTCATGTCCAACTCTGTGCAATTCTATGGACTGTAGCCTGCCAAGCTTCTTTGTCCATGAGATTCTTCAGGCACGGATACTAGAATGGGTTGCATGCCCTCCTCCAAGACCATTCAATCCTACATGTAACTTATTTTCTTTCTTATGGATCGCTGGGAAGCAGAAGGGCCTTAACCTTCATGACTGAAGCCATATCTGGTGTGTGGACTAGTCACTCATCAGCTACACAGTGACAACAGGGTCTGAGTTTCTCTAGTAAGGGAATGGATATGTTACAATCTATACTTTCCATTTAGTTCCTCTTATGATCAATGCCTGAATTTCAATCCTAAGAGTATATTACTATTTGATCCTGAAGCACATGCCAAAAGAATCCAGCAGGATTGCAGACGTATCGTCCAACTGCACTGCCACTTCCAGTGACTTTATGGACGGCATCTATGTGTTATTTGAAAATTAATCCTTTTCCATCTGTGTGCCCTGACTATGTGTTGGATTCCCTTTCCTTCACAAATATCCTGAATGCAAGGTATCTAAAGTCCTGGAGCAGTTGTCCAGAGGAAGAGAAGCAACAGCCCCGCCCCCAACCCTTGGGAGCAGAAAGGAAGAGAATTATCCTAAGGAATTATTTAAAAATCCAGACGCAGCAGACACAAATAAAACCATGGCTGCATAGGTTGATGTCTCAGGGGTCCAAAATTTAACGTCACATGTGCAATAATTTGTTTAGCATTAAACTAAACCAGTTTGATGAACTCAAATGCCCTCGGCTCAATAGGCAGGACTCTCCGAGGAGCCTGTGTTACTTCCCTCACTTAAGCGCAGATTTATAATAAAAATCTTAATGCCAGTGACATGGTTTTTGGACACATAAGAACCTAAGCACTTGGAGAATCATATTTGAGAGGTCAGAAAACTCCACAGTTAAAGATCGGTGTATAATTTACTAAGAAAATAGAAAGTTTTGTTTCTCTGAGTCGAAATTTGACGAGCACGGCGGGAAATATTGCAGGTTTCTGGCATAAGGTTTTGTGCTTTCCTCATAATTTGAGACCTGCGTGAAGCCTGAGGCTTCGGGGATCACTTTCTGAGAAAAATCGGGCAATTCGATGCAGAGAATTTTGATATTTTTGGCATTTTTTGAGGTGTAACAAACACAACTCGGGATCCGAGAGGACACTCTGCGGCTGCCAGCGAGGCGGGCTGGACAGCGCACCAATCACGGCGCAGCTCCGCCCTATATAAACGGGCGGGCGCAGCCGCGCGGCCCGAGTCCCGGCCGGTACCTCTGCTTCCGGCTCGAATTGCTCTACCCACGCCCGCCTTCAACATGTCCGAGACTGCGCCCGCCGCGCCCGCTGCTCCGGCCCCCGCCGAGAAGACGCCTGTGAAAAAGAAGGCCCGCAAGGCCGCAGGTGCCGCGAAGCGCAAGGCGTCTGGGCCCCCTGTGTCCGAGCTCATCACCAAGGCTGTCGCCGCCTCCAAGGAGCGCAGCGGCGTGTCTCTGGCTGCGCTCAAGAAGGCGCTGGCGGCCGCCGGCTACGATGTGGAAAAGAACAACAGCCGCATCAAGCTGGGTCTCAAGAGCTTGGTGAGCAAGGGCACCCTGGTGCAGACCAAGGGCACCGGGGCTTCCGGCTCTTTCAAGCTCAACAAGAAGGCGGCCACCGGGGAAGCCAAGCCCAAAGCCAAGAAGGCGGGTGCGGCCAAACCCAAGAAGCCGGCAGGAGCAGCTAAGAAGCCGAAGAAAGCCACTGGGGCGGCAACCCCTAAGAAGAGCGCCAAGAAGACCCCAAAGAAGGCGAAGAAGCCTGCTGCGGCTGCAGGAACCAAAAAAGCAAAGAGTCCGAAAAAAGCGAAAGCAGCCAAGCCGAAAAAGGCGCCCAAGAGTCCAGCGAAGGCCAAAGCGGTGAAACCCAAGGCGGCTAAACCAAAGACCGCCAAACCCAAGGCAGCCAAGCCAAAGAAGGCGGCGGCCAAGAAGAAATAGGAAGTTCCTTTGGCCTCTGGCTTCGAAGCTCGACACAACCCAAAGGCTCTTTTCAGAGCCACCCAAAGATCTCGGGAAAAGAGCTGTAGCACACTTAAGGGGGCGTGGTCGGGCGGAAGAGGCAGCAAGTGGAGGGCGGGCCTCACTTGGGTGGGAGGTGGGTCTTAAAAGCAAGAGTTTCGTAAAACGTAAGGGGAGTACTAGTGAACCCTGGAGTTGCGCCTAACCTCGTTGAACCTGCACCAGGATCACAGAACAGTGGGCTGGTTTGACGTTTAGTCCCAAATCGAGCCCAAGTTTGGGGAAGTAATTAAACGTTTGACAGACTCTACATTCTGGAGGGTTTGTATACTCCTAACTGCGAAATTTAAGTGTTCACCGTTTTAACAAGAGGTGGTTAGTTTGCACATTTTCTTTAACGGGGACATATTGGACATTTGCGGGGAAGTTTGGCTCAGTATTTTAACCACCGTGGATTTTGTAAAAAAAAATCATCAGGGCTTCTGGTAGGGGAGGAAGAAAAGGGCTGGTGGAGGGGTGACCCAGCCTACATGGTGGTGGTGGCTACGATGGGTATAGTTAGCTGTCCATTGGTTACCTGCCCCAAAGCGCAGAATACTGTTCTAATCGAGCTTGCCCACCAGCCCCAAGAGGACATTAAGACGGCCACTAGGTGCGGGGCCCGAGCCCGAATCAGCGTTACACAAGGGAACAGAGAAGTTGCCTTTAGTTACAAACCTAAAACTGGCATCCTCCCAATCAATCGGTTGCATCTGCTAGCTGTGAAATACACAATGCAGGTTTCCGAAGAGGCTATTTATACTAGCTATGGGTAAGTCTAGTCTAGGCCCTGTGATTGGGTCGAAGCAAAGTAACAAAACAGCCAATGAAAAGGTAGACCTGTTAGAATCATTTACATTCCTGTTTATGACGCCACAATAAAATTAATCCAATCCTGAGCGAGATCTTACGAACCTCATTTGAATACCGCGTCTATAAATAGATGTGGCCTCACTCGTGGCAACTATTTTCCCAGCTGTTAGTGTGACTATGCCTGAACCCACCAAGTCAGCTCCAGCCCCAAAGAAAGGCTCGAAGAAGGCTGTGACTAAGGCCCAGAAAAAAGATGGCAAGAAGCGCAAGCGCAGCCGCAAGGAGAGCTACTCCGTGTACGTGTACAAGGTGCTGAAGCAGGTCCACCCGGACACCGGCATCTCGTCCAAGGCCATGGGCATCATGAATTCATTTGTCAACGACATCTTCGAACGCATCGCGGGCGAGGCGTCGCGTCTGGCGCATTACAACAAGCGCTCGACCATCACATCTAGGGAGATCCAGACGGCCGTACGCCTGCTGCTGCCTGGGGAGTTGGCCAAACACGCCGTGTCCGAGGGCACCAAGGCCGTCACCAAGTACACCAGCTCCAAGTAAACTTGCCAAGTAAGCGTCTTTACACCTAACCCCAAAGGCTCTTTTAAGAGCCACGCATGTTTTCAGCAAATGAGTTGTAATCCTTTCATTACAAAGGCTATATTCCGATTTCTACCAAATTTAACTCTTCACTAGCATTCTTTAAGGTTCTATTGCATCTGCGTAAGAATTACGATGGGCAATCTAGACAATACGGGCTATTAATTGCATGCCCACTACAGGCAAGTAGTTACATAGAACCATGATACCATGAAACCATTTATCAATTTTCCCTGAAAATGCCCTTTAAGGTACAGCTTTCTTTTCTGTACGTAGGTCTTCAAGTTGATCCTGACGGTGACCCGGACTTTGGCGATGAACCCTTACGCAGAATACGAAAGAGCATGCTCTTACCAACTTCATTCTGCTCAGCGCTTTTCCATTTTTCTTTCTCTTTTTTTCTTTTTTTCATTTTTAAACCACAGATACCTGTATTTCGGGAGGGGGGGGGATGCTGAAGACAATGAATTTTCACAAAAATGTTACAAAGGTTTTTTTCTGGTTTCCTTGCTTTGTAATTGGTGCAGTTTCTGTGGTGGAGGAGCCTACGCTCTATCCTAAAGGCGGAAAAGAAAAAGGAAGCCTTCAAATCCTGTAAGCTGTTATAATTTCTTTCCCAGAAAGTCCTATTTAATTTGTAGCCCTCTGGGGGCAGCATTCAGCTTTAAAGTATTCTGGGTCTCAGATGTCCGGTTATCGTTCTCTCCATCGATGAGGGAGTCTGTCTACTCGACTCAGGCCCCATTTTGAGTACTCCTGCTTTCCTGGGTGTTCCCAAGCATCAACGGCAGAGAGGAAGTAGAAAGGAAATGAAAACCTTTCCTGGTAGAATGTGTACTAGGTAGGATAGAAATAAGCGCTTTCTCTTGTGGGAAATAATATTTTGTCAAGAAGATAAATCTGAACAGGCTGGGACGGGCGGCTAGGAGGGAGTGGCCAGGAGGAAAGGAAACAGTAGAGGTAACCAAGAAAATTGCCAGGTAGATGAGTGTGGGCTGAGGATGAGGCAGTGAAGGCCCAGTATAAAAGCAAGGAACACTCAGTTCGAGGGGCTTGGCCCATGTGAAACCCCAAGCACCTCTGCTGATTTTTACCCAAACTTGAGCTTTGTTTTTCAGGGTGTTATGTGAAGCCTGGCCATGGTGGGGAGCATGATAAGAACTTTCCCAGTGAAGCTGAGACACCGAACCAAAAGGAACTAGAAATAAATACACACATTCATTCACAGTAGATAATGGAGGGCAAAGAATCTGTCCTGAAACTTGGTGCTCAGCAAGAAAACTCCACTGCTGAGAATTTGGACTACAAGCCAGGCTTCACACTTTTTTGTTTCAGCGTGAATAGAATAAAATAGGAATTCAAAACACCTAGGCTGAGAGTTTAATTTAGAAATACCCCAAACTGTGTTGGTGCCCCTTGGGCACCTGGTAAAAGCAAATACAAATTCTCTCTAAAAGGGTAAGCTTCATTTAGGTCTTAATAAATCCCACAGATACATAGCCAAGAAAATGAAAGAGCAGCTTCACAACCAAAATTAGCCAAAGACACCATGACCAAGAAGAATAGACAATGGAAACCGAAGCGCACATTAACAGATACAGACTTCAAGTGACTAATATGTCTCCAAACAAAACCTGAACTATGTGAAGGATTAAGAGAATACAAAAAAATGATCACATAGTTTTGAAGAAAACAAATATTTCTAGAACTATTTGTTTTCTATATAGAGAGAACAGAATTAATACTGGATGAGCTTAATAGTAAATTAGACCCAACTGAAGAATTTTCATGACTAGCAAACCAGATCTTAAGGAATTATCCAAAATGCAGAGAGAGGGATATAAAAATGAGTTTAAGAGATCTGGAATGGGTAATAAAATTGTCTGGCATGCATCTAACCATAGTGGCAGGACAAACAGAAGATGCAGATGTGAGATTTAAATGACCAGGGCCCGTAATTTTTTAGAATTGATGGATTACTCATAAAATGTAGTGAAATGATATAACAAAAAAGGGTTACTGTGTGACACTGAACTAAACCATATACATTCTTAAAAATTTAATGCTGATATTCTGGGTGGACATATGGCGTCAGATCAAAAAGCACTCTTTGAAATTCTAACATGGGGTGGAGGGGAGTGATTGATTATTTACATGCATTTTGTATCTTGCTAATTACTAACTTCTGTTAATGTTAATATCTAATGGAGTATCTCAACTTTCATTTCATATAATACTATCATTAGCACAGAAGAAAATGTTTAATATCCTTTCCAATAACAATTTCTCTTTATCTTTTATCAAATTGTGTTAGCTAAAATCACAAACTATCCCACATTAGACATGCTAGCAGATGTCACCACTTCTTCCTCCTTTTCATGGAACTAGCTTTGGTAGTTTGTGATTTATAATACGTATGCATATGTGTGTGATTTTCTTTTAATTCTATTATGAGTTATTAGGAGTGATTTATGGATTTTTGGCATCTGATGAAATCATGTGCTTTTTCTCCTTAAACCTGTTGCAACAAAGTACACATACATATTCTAATGTTAATCCATATTTCTAGTTCTAGGCCAAATCTTATTTGGTCATTTCTTTTCTTTTTTTTCTTTTGGCTGTGCTGGGTCTTTCTTGCTGCTCAAAGGCTTTCTCTAGCTGCAGCAAGCGGAAGCCATTCTTCATTGTGGCTTCTCATGGCAGTGGCTTCTGTTGCAGAGTATAGTGTCTAGGCTCAGGAGCTTCAGTAGTCGTGGCACATGGGCTTAGTTGCATCTCGGCATGTGAGATCTTCCTGGACCAGGGATGCAATCAGCCTTGTCCACAGTGGCAAGCAGACTCTTAACTACTGGACCAGGGAAGTCCCTTATTTGGTCATGTTGTATCTTTATCTTAAATAATGCCTGGATAAATTTTAATATTTTACATGGATATTTAAAATCCTCTACTATTCATACATAAAATCATTCTATGATTTTTCTCTTTGGGGTTTGCTTTCATCAGATTTTGTCCTTAAAGTTATGGTAGCTTCATAAACTTCATTGTGGGGATTCTCTTTTATTACTTACTGCTGTATAATAAATTATCTCCAAACTGAGCAGCCTAAGTCAATGAATATTTATTATCTCATTCAATTTCTGAGATCAGGAATCCAGAAATGACTTTGTTGTTATTCATTCACTCAGTTGTGTCCGACTTTTTTCAAGCCCATGGACTGCAGCATGCTAGGCTTTCCTATCCTTCACTTAAATGACTTAATTGGGTAGTTATGACTCAGGGTCTCTGGGGAGTTTGAAGTCAAGAAGTAAGCAAATGCTGCAGTCAACTGAAAGCTTGACTGTAGCTGGAGTAGTCCCCTAGACAAGTGTCTGCTTGCAAGAACTCACTTCCTCCAGAGGATGGAAGAGACTGCTTCAAAGCACAGTAGCTGTTATCCCATAGAAAGAGAAATCAGAGACAGAGAGAATGGCAGGAATGCCTCTGTGACCAAATTTTGACACACTGACACCTCTGCTACTATCTATTCATTATAAGCAAGTCACTTAAATCTGGCATTTATTCAGAAGAATTAGGATCCATCTTTTGAGGTAAGGATATTAAAAGAATTTGTGTATGTATTTTAAAACCACCACATGATTCATTTTATGCTTTAAATCTTGAATGTAAAAAGTATCTGTGCTTTAAAGATTACATAGAAATAAGCTCTCAGTTCAGGTCAGTTCAGTTCAGTCGCTCAGTCGTGTCCAACTCTTTTCGACCCCATGAATTGCAGCACACCAGGCCTCCCTGTCCATCACCAACTCCCAGAGTTCACTCAGACTCACGTCCATCAGTCAGTGATGCCATCCAGCCATCTCACCCTCTGTCGTCCCCCTCTCTTCCTGCCCCCAATCCCTCCCAGCAACAGACTCTACTGTTCGCATGAGGTGGCCAAAGTATTGGAGTTTCAGCTTTAGCATCATTCCTTCCAAAGAAATAAGCTCTAAAATCACCCAAACTTAATACCTTTCCACTTGGTAGATTTTTAGGAATTCCAGCAACATAGACTATAATAGACCACTTTCTACAGAGACAAAGTCAATAAAACTCCCACATGATGTGCTGACAGTTCCTTTTTCTGAGATTGTAAAGGACAAAATAGTAGCCTTTTATGTTAAATAAAACATTATCTCAGATAGTAGTCTATACTTTAAAAAAATATTGAGTGAATTGGATTAATTCAGCTGAGAAATCCGCAACTGCAACCAGTAAAGTAAATCTCTGACGCATGATTGTTTTGGAATGCATGATAGATTTGATCTTTTAGAAACAAAATAAATTTAAAAAAATATAATAAAACATTATAATCCCAGGAAATACTTTGGCATTTGAAAGAGAAGAAAATAACACTTAAGAAAAAAATTAATGAAATTTAAAATTGATAAGTTTAAGAAGTTAAAAATTTATTTAAAATATAAGAGTGAAGACTGATGACTGATTGAAAGAAAATACAATGTTTAAAAAATGTAAGGTAACAAATTAAGGGTTAGCAGAAGCTTGGTAAAAAAAGAAACTGAAGAAGAATTAAGTTATGAAGGTTTATAAGGAGATTTTGATGTATGTCAAAATACCCTAGTAAATTGTACAAGTTATTTATACATCAGTTTATTTAAGAGATAGTCATTGAATGTCTTTAGCCTAGTCACTGACATGGGTACTGGAGATACAAAGAGAAATAAGGCTGTCCTTGACTTAAAGGAGTTTTCAGTTTTGTAAAACTGTCAAGAATGCTTACAGTTAACTGCTATCATATCCCTGTATCTTTCACCAAAGCCTGAACAAGTGTTTATCACTCTTTGGAAATTTGTAGGCGAATAGACGTAGATTCACATGAGAACTACCAAACTCATTAAATTAAGGCAAAAAAAAAAAACTATCTCAATTTTTTAGTGATAAGTAATATTAATACCACTGTAATATAGTGGCAAAGCTAAGGGATGGTCCATCTGACACCAACTGCAAGGATCAGAGTTCTCACCAAAACTACCCTCAGATGATATAATTTATTAGAAGGACTCACAGAACTCACTGAAAGTTATAATAAACAAGATTAGGGTTCGTTATAGCAAAAGGACACAAAGCAAAATCAGCAAAGGGAAGAGACACATGGATCAGAGTCTAAGGGTATTCCAAACTGAGAGCTTGCAGTAGTTCTCTTCCAGTGGAGTCACCAACTGTTAACAATACCTTCCTACAATGATGTGTGAAACACAATATGTATTGCTAACTGGGGAAACTCAATCAAGCCTTGGTGTCCAGACTGGATCTTTACCCAATCCCTCTGGATCTAGTATAGATATGGCATGACCCAAAGAACCTAACACACTGGGTATTCTAAGACTACTCAGTGTAGCTCAAGGCCTCGTGGTACACAAAGATATTCTTATCTTTTATCCAGCATAGACATAAAAAGCAATACATTCCAAAAGCCTACAGATCACATTTCAGCAAAGGGAAAAGGCCATATCTCTTCAAATAAGGCTAATTCTGCACATAGTCAAAAGAAAAATTACATTTTTACAATTTTGAATTAACTTAGTTGGTAAAGACGACCTGCAATGCAGGAGACCCCAGTTCAATTCCTGGGTCAGAAAGATCCCTTGGAGAAAGGGATAGGCTACCCACTCCTATATACTTGGGCTTCCCTTGTGGCTCAGTTGGTGAAGAATCCACCCACAATTCCAGAGACCTGGGTTCAATCCCTGGGTTGGGAAGGATCCCCTGGAGAAGGGAAAGGCTACCAACTGCAGTTTTCTGGCCTAGAGAATGGGGTCTCAAAGAGTTGGACACAACTGAGCGACTTTCACTTCTCTATCACTGACTATAACTTGAGTTCTACAACTATTTGCTTCTTATGTCTGTTCTGTCACATACTTTTGCATGTTTAAATCAACTATGAATCCAGAAATTATGTCTCATGGAATACTATTTTTTGTATTTTATTCAGATGAGCAATGTCAGCAGTCTTCCCCTTGACTTATACCAACTGCTCTCCAAACACTTCCACCAAGAATAATGGAGTGGGTTGCCATTTCCTCCTCCAGAGGATCTTCCCAGCTCAGGGATCGAACACTTATCTCCTGCTTCTCCTGCACTGACAAGCAGATTCTTTACTGCAGAGCCACCTGGGAAGCCCTATGTTTTCAGTCATTATCTATTAATGCTAATAATGACTTATCTATTAGTTCTAATAAAGTGTAGGTAACATTGGAGTAGAGATTCCTCATAGCACATTATAGAAGCATATGTAAACAGAACCCTCTTTTTTGTATAGCAAATATTAATACTGATATAAAATGGCACCTAACATATAAACCATTTTTGTTTCTTCAATCGGGGTGAGATAAAAGTATGGAGAAGAAATGAATGCAAACAGTAACTGAAAATGAAAATCTGCACCTGGGATCTGCCCGAAATAACTGATTAGTGTGTATATCCCAATAAAATCCTACCCATCCTGATTTCTTGCACATTGATTTATCTATAAAGGGGAAGGAGATCATTACCTGGGTGGAAGAGCCTAAACAAGGTGTTTTAGCTTTCTCATTTTATTTAAATTATGAAGATAGAATTCATTTCTATCATAGGCCTAACTACTGGAAATTTATTATTTACCATCTACTCACTTAGGTGGGGGAAGTCTAAAGGAGAGAATGGCAAAACATCTGTGAGATTCCACATTTAATAAAACCTGTGGATAACTGGAATTCACCTTTTATTAATTCAAATCCTTCTCCTTAGATAACCCTTTTCTATACAAACAATTTATTCATTTTTCAGTTTATTTTCTGCCATTAAGTTTTGAGGGGTAAGGCCTAAGAACTGTTTTGGCTTTGGTAACAATCTCGAAGGTAAACAACATTTATCTAAGGTGACAAATGCTAAGTTTTATCTAAGATGACAAATAGTATGTCATCTTCAACACCTGAATTAACAGGAAGACATTACTTTGAAGCACTCTCAGAGTGAAGTGTGCGCTACTTGAAGGACTTTTAACAGATTGCTAGGCCCCACCTCAGTTTCACTAGATTGACTATATCTGAAATAGGAGCCAATAATTTGCATTTCTAAATTATCAAAGTGATACCAATGCATCCGGGGATCACACTTGAAGGGGAAAAAAAAAAGTGAAACCGCCCCCTCAGTTGTGTAGGACTCTTTGCAACCCAACAGCAGCCATCCCGTTTCTCCTGGGATCCCAATCCAGGGATCTAACCCGGGCCTACCTGCATTGCAGGTGAATTCTTTACCACTGCGCCACCCGGGAAGATACTACTGTTTCACACAAAACTGGAAAATCACCTTGAGTTTCAACTAAGTGTCAAGTCCTGAAAATTAGCACCTCCTTCTGGTGTGGCCATACAAATAGCGTGGGCCTTCCATGCTCCACCTCTGTCTGCCCCGCCTCCCATAGCCATAGTCTCCGTGGGTTTTCCCAACCCACCTCATGTTCAGCTGTCTTTCCTGGAGCCCCACATTACACGTACATCACCTTAGGTTCCCCTACGAAGTCGCCAGTAAGTTGTAGGCTTCCGCCCACCACTCTGGCCCCGCGAGGATTCTCATGACCACCCCCTCCTGGTGCGCAGGCTCAGCCGACCCCCAGCCTCTTTTGCATCTGCCAGTGGAAACGAGAGACCCTAACAGTTTAAGGGGGCATTCACTTATTGAAGCGGAGAACCGAATTGTTTGAAGACCGAGAAGCAAGACATCACTCTCTGTTAATTTTTTTTTCCTCCTCTCAAAACCTGTTCTGAAGAGGCACTTTTCGTCATAACTAGTCCCCAAGACACTTTCCTTGCACCACTCGTTTTATTCGCTCTCATATTCTAGGGCACTTTGAGGATTAAGCGGGTGTATGTGTATGTATATGTGGATTATTATTATTTCCTACTTGAATAACTATGTATTTTAAGTTTCATCTTCAGATGCATGAAGGACCCACATCCATTAGGCTAGAGGAGACACGGAGCATACAGTCCACAGTATTTTTAGAGTCTCACAAATGTATTTTAATTTCTTCTAAAATCAGAATTAAAAATGTACTTTTAGGTCGATGAAAACATTCTAATATACCATATAACTAGAACGATGAAACCGTTCTACTAAAGGTTCTAATACTTTATGTAATTTTAATAATGTTACTGTTTTTGTTGGTTTTATGGAAGAGAGGGCCCAGAAAGGTAAAAGAGAGTGGGGGGCCGCAAAACACTGCAACCTTGGGTGCAAGTAACACCCAACCATCTCTAGTTACTTTATTTACTTTTTTTTTAATTGCTTTTTTTTTTTTTTTGATGTACACATTTCCTAGTGCTTTCCAGATGTTAACACCTTTAATCACACACCTGTGAACTATTATTATCACTATTTTAGCCATATGTATTGATTGCCGGCAGAAATATCAATAACCTCAAAAATACAGATGACACCACACTTATGGCACAAAGCTAAGAAGAACTAAAGAGCCTCTTGATGAAAGTGAAAGAGGAGAGTTGTTTCACTTGATGAAAGTGAAAGAGGAAAGTTGGCTTAAAGCTCAACATTCAGAAAATGAAGATCATGGCATGTGGTCCCATCACTTCATGGCATATAGATGGGGAAATAGTGGAAACAGTGACAGACTTTATTTTGGGGGGCTCCAAAGTCACTGCAGAGTCACTGCAGCCATGAAATTAAGACGCTTGCACCTTGGAAGAAAAGTTGTGACCAACCTAGACAGCATATTAAAAAGAGACATTGCTTTGCCAACAAAGGTCCATCTGTCTAGTCAAAGCTTTGTTTTTTCCAGGAGTCCTGTATAGATGTCAGAGTTGGACTATAAATAAAGCTGAGCGCCTAAGAATTGATGCTTTTGAACTGTGGTGTTGGAGAAGACTCTTAAGAGTCCCTTGGACTGCAAGGAGATCCAACCAGTCCATCCTAAAGGAGATCAGTCCTGAATATTCATTGGAAAGACTGATGCTAAAGCTTAAAAGCCAAAACTTTGGCCACCTGATGCGAAGAACTGACTCATTCATTTGAAAAGACCCTGATACTGGGAAAGATTGTGGGCAGGAGGAGAAGCGGATGACAGAGGATGAGATGGTTGGATGGCATCACCAACTCAATGGATATGAGGTTGGTGATGGACAGCGAGGCCTCGCACGCTGTAGTCCATGGGGGCCGCAAAGAGTCGGACACAACTGAGCAACTGAACTGAACTGATTGAGTTGCTCAGAGCTTAAAATAATGTATCCAATATCGTCTTATTAATAAATGGCAAAGGGCATTCTGACCTAAAAAGTTTAGATCCAGAGTCCTTGTTCTAAACCATTGCATAGAGACACTCTCTCTTTAGAACAAACTAACCAATCTGCCTGGAGAAGGAAATGGAAACACATCCTCACCAGGTATTAAACTGGCACCAACTGCAGTGTAAACCGGGACTCATAGCCTGTGTATCACCAGGTTCTAAACCATTGCATGAGATATTGTCACTTTAGAACAAACAAGCCAGGCTACCTAGAGAAGGAAATGGCAACGCATTCCAGTATTCTTACCTGGAAAATCCCGTGGAGAGAGAAGCCTGGCAGGCTACAGTCCATAGGGTCAAAGAGACACACGCCTGAATCGACTTAGCACTAAACCTGGCTACTCTTGAGCTTTCTGTTTGACTTGGCCTACAAAGACTAAAACAAACAATTAATGTAGTTTCTGACAGCTCAAGGCCTAGGATAACCCTAGCTAGTCTTAGGTTGCCTGTCCTAAATCAAAATCCACTTTTTTTTCTTCCTTTTCACTTCTGTTTGTTGTTTTGTTTTGGAGAATCATCCTATTTTTGCTAATTAATGTGAATTTTACAATGCTTTACCATAGTGAAGTTTTGTCACATAACATAGAATTTTTAGGTTATTTTGGAGTTTAAGAACATTTTGCCATATTGAGTCATCAAAAAACATTAAACATAGTCTAGTGTATCAGTTCAGTTCAGTCACTCACTCGTGTCCAACTGTTTGTGACCCATGGACTGCAGCACGCCAGGCCTCCCTGTCCATCACCAACTCACAGGCCTTGCTCAAACTCATGTCCATTGAGCCGGTGATGCCATCCAACTATCTCATCCTCTGACATCCTCTTCTCCTCCTGCCTTCAATCATTCCCAGCATCAGTGTCTTTGCCAATGAGTTAGTTCTTTGCATCAGGTGGCCAAAGTATTGGCGGTTCAGCTTCAGCATCAGTCCTTCCAATAAATATTCAGAACTGATCTCCTCTAGGATGGACTGGTTGGATCTCCTTGCAGTCCAAGAGATTCTCAAGAGTCTTCTCCAGCACCTCAGTTCAAAAGCATCAATTCTTAGGCGCTCAGCTTTCTTTTAGTCCAACTCTAACATCCATACACGACTCCTGGAAAAATCAAAGCTTTGACTAGTTAGATGGACCTTTGTTGGCAAAGTAATGTCTCTGCTTTTATGCTGTCTAGGTTGGTCATAACTTTTCTTCCAAGGAGCAAGCGTCTTTTAATTTCATGGCTGCAGTCACCATCTGCAGCCATCTGCAGCTATTTTGGAGCCCCCAAAATTAAAGTCTGTCACTGTTTCCATTGTTTCCCCATTTATTTGCCATGAAGTGATGGGACTGGATGCCATGAGGGTGGTCCTCTTCACGTTCTGCCATAAGGGTTGTGTTATCTGCATATCTGAGGTTGTTGATATGTCTTTCAGTAATCTTGATTCCAGCTTGTGCTTCATCCCTTCCACCGTTTCTCATGATGTACTCTGCCTATAAGTTAAATTCGCAGGGTGACAAAACACAGCCTTGATATACTCCTTTCAATATTTGGAACCAGTCTGTTTGTTCCATGTACAGTTCTAATTGTTGCTTCTTGACTTGCATACAGATTTCTCAGGAAGCAGGTAAGGTGATCTGGCATTCCCATCTCTTTAAAAATTTTCCACGGTTTGATGTGATCCACACAGTCAAAGGCTTTGGCATAGTTAATAAAGCAGAAGTAGATGTTTTTCTGGAACTCTCTTGGTTTTTTGATGATCCAGAGGATGTTAGCAATTTGATCTCTGGTTTCTCTGCCTTTTCTAAATCCAGCTTGAACATCTGGAAGTTCACGGTTCACATATTATTGAAGCCTAGCTTGGAGAATTTTGAGCATTACTTTACTAGTGTGTGAGATGAGTGCAATTCTGTGGTTGTTTGAACATAGTTTGGCATTGCCTTTCTTTGAGATTAGAACTAATGACCTTTTCCATTCCAGTGGCCACTGCTGAATTTTCCCAATTCGCTGGCTATTGAGTGCAGCACTTTAACAGCATCATCTTTTAGGATTTGAAATAGCTCAACTGGAGTTCCATCACCTTCACTAGCTTTGATCGTAGTGATGCTTCCTAAAGCCCACTTGACTTCACATTCCAGGATGTCTGGCTCTAAGTGAGTAATCATACCATCATGGTTATCTGAGTCATGAAGATCTTTTTTGTATAGTTCTGTGTGTTCTCTAATTTTCTTGAAGAGATCTCTAGTCTTTCCCATTCTATTGTTTTCTCCTATTTCTTTGAATTGATCACTGAGCAAGGAAGTCTAATGTATATCTGTCTTTCAGTTTGAGTGAATCTTGTTTTTTATTTCAGGATTTCACAGTTTTATATATACAGATCTGGAACATTTTTTCTTGGATTTAGAATCTCTAGTCTTTCCCATTCTATTGTTTTCTCCTATTTCTTTGAATTGATCACTGAGCAAGGAAGTCTAATGTATATCTGTCTTTCAGTTTGAGTGAATCTTGTTTTTTATTTCAGGATTTCACAGTTTTATATATACAGATCTGGAACATTTTTTCTTGGATTTAGAATCTTTAGAATGTATTATACTATTGTAAATAATGTCTGAATTTTCTGTTTCAAATCCAGAAAGGCCATGAATTTTTATGTGGTACTCATATATTAAGCAACCCTCTTATGCTCAGGAAGATCTAATTGTCTATAGATTCTTGTTAATTTTTACAATGACATTATTTTCAAATAATAAGGACAATGTCTTTTTTTGTTGAATACTTATCCTTCTTGTTTCTTGTACTTATCTCATGATATTAGCCAAGCCCTCGATGTTATGTTGCATAAGAGTAGTACCACGGAGCTTTTGTCTTTTTACCATTTTGGAATCCTTCTAAAATTACACTATTAAATGTTGTGCTCACTGTAGCTACTTGTTATGAAGTGAGTCGCTACTGCTTATCCTTCTAGTTTGTTGAAAATATTGATAATGAGGGCATGTGATATCTAACAAATACTTTCCTAGTATCTATGCAAATGATAACAGCTTTTCTCTATTAATTTCTTACAGTGGCAGATTTTGAATGTTAAACTTTTCTTCCATTCTTATAATAAACCAAACATAATATACTATTGTTTTTTAAATAAGATGTGTATAAGAGACAGCGTTTCTCCTCTACCCTTATTAACAAAAATATTGATACATGCCAGTCTGGGTTGTCCTGCCTTCCAAAACAGATCATTGTGGATTATATCTGGTTCAGCAGAAGGTACCTTCTCTTGTATTTAAAAAAGGCACATTGAGTAGCTTGATGTGGGAAATGGCCTCTGTCACCTTCGGCTGCCGGGAGACTGTGACACGTTGGACCGATATGTACTTATTTAAATGTTTTGTGATTTGAAAAGAACAGAACTCAAACAACTGCAGAGACACCTCAAGCTGATAAGGAGACTGATCTTTAATCACACACATCTTAGATTGTATATTTAAAATTCATTATTTAACACTGAGAGAGGAAACAGTCAGGAAATGTTTTCTATCTTTAAGGTATTTTTCTCATCTCTTTCTGTGTTTCATTCTGTGTTGTTCTTGTACAAGTTAGGTAAGGGTAAACAATTTGCCCCCCAAAAAAGCTATTTTTTCTATTGAAACATCTGCAAAATAGGGATTATCAATTTCTTAAATTTCACTGCTACTGCTGCTGCTAAATTGCTTCAGTCGTGTCCGACTCTGCGACCCCACAGACGGCAGCCCATTGGGCTCTGCCATCCCTGGGATTCTCCCGGCAAGAATACTGCAGTGGGTTGCCATTTCCTTCTCCAATGCAGGAAAGTGAAAAGTGAAAGTGAAGTCGCTCAGTCGTGTCTGACTCAGCGACCCCATGAACTGCAGCCTACCAGGCTCCTTCATCCATGGGAGTTTCCAGGCAAGAGTACTGGAGTGGGATGCCATTGCCTTCATAAAGGATTTGATTTAAGTCACACCTGAATGGTCCAGCGGTCCTCCCTACTTTCTTCAATCCAAGTCTGAATTTGGCAATAAGGATCTCATGATCCGAGCCACAGTCAGCTCCTGGTCCTGTTTTTGTAGACTGTACAGAGCTTCTCCATCTTTCACTACAAAGAATACAATCAATCTGATTTCAGTGTTGTCCATCTGGTGATGTCCATGCGGAGAGTCTTCTGTGTTGTTGGAAGAGGGTGTTTGCTATGACTAGTGCATTTTCCCGGCAAAACTCCATTAGTCTTTGCCCTGCTTCATTCCGCACTCCAAGGCCAAATTTGCCTGTTACTCCAGGTGCTTCCTGACTTCCCAATACTTTCACTAGTACCCAGCCAAGTGTGATATCATTTAGACTGAAGAGTACAAGAATTTTTTTCTTTTAACTACCTGTCCTATTTCCATAATCATAACTTGTTTATTCAGCCCATTACTTAAGTTTTTCTCAAAAATTATTGTTTTCTGTTAAGCTTAATATCTCTTTTGGTAACAACTGACCTTTTTTCTATTTGTATAATTTTTTCACACACACAATATTTTTTACCTCATTAAGTTTTATAGATGTTTATTGTTATAAGATTTTTCAAAGAACAAGATTGTTATGGATTATCTCCATTAAAATTTTTTTTTTAATTTTAAGGTTGACGTACTTAAAATAATATGTCAATGTGAAAATCCATGAGAACCTATAATCACACAATGAAATCAAATAAGAATTCAATAGGGCTGGTAAATATGTGCACCACATAAAAATATATGGCCTTTCTATACATTAGCAATGGCCTATGTGGAATTGAAACAGAGCATCATTCACAACAGTACATACACATTCTAAGAATTCTAAGACCAATTCTTTCAACTTAATTTTGATTTACTTTCTTGTTCTTTTTCTAGCTTTTTGTTGTTCTTGTTGAACACTTATTTTGTATATCTTTAGTGATTTTTGATCCTTAAAGTATGCTTTTAATATTGTGTATGGCTACCCACTCCAATATCCTGGCCTGGAAAGTCTCATGTACCCAGGAACCTGGTAGGCTGCAGTCCAAGGGGTTGCAAAGAGTCGGGTACGACTGAGCAACTAACACTATGTCCCTTTTAGTACTCCTTTAGATACATCCAACAATTTTTATGTGTATTATTTCCATTTATATTTATCTTATTGCATAGTTTCCCATATAATATTCTAATTCATTGTATTTAGAAATGTGCTTTTGGTTTCCAATCATACATCATTTGTTTTATTTTTATTATCCTAAAAAAATCTTTTCTATAGCTCTTGAATTAGATTATGGTAAAAGAGTATCATATATATGAAACTGATTCTTTTGTTTCCTCTGTGACATTTTCTGAAGCCAATGTTGAATTTTTGAGATTATTAAATGTGTGCTTTAAAAGTTGAACATTCTCTATGTGTGAAATACAGGAATCACACACAGATAGATCAAGTTTGTTGACTGTGTCGTCCAAATTTCCTATAAGCATACACATTTTTTTGTTTGCTACCTATGAGAATTTATAAGCTTAATATAAGCTGTTGACAAACCGCTCTAAATTTGAACTTCTTCTGCTAATTCTGTCAGCTGTTACCTTAATCATGGGCATATGAGGTCTCGAATGTTTCATCTTATCAGCAGATTTTATCTTTATGGAATACAGGTCTTTTTGATTTCTAGAATTTCTATGTTTTTTTTTAATTTTTTAAATTAGGTTGAATTTGATTGTCCCTTGTTCCTTCACTGCATTATCAGATTTTTATTTCTTTAAACTTTCAGTAAATTGTTATGTTATAGTATCTGATCATTTCAGTATCTGCAAATCATTGAGGGAAAGAGGGAATCTAGGCTGTTGTTTCTTTGGAAGCCCAGACTCTATAGTGTCTCTTTTCCTCTTCGATTTGATACTATTTGTTGTAATCTTATATTTGGACATCTTAAGTTCCTGGTAGAATGTTCGTAACATGATAGATGCTAAATAAATAATTGTTGAATAAATAAATCACAATCAACCTGTTCACATTGTATCTAGGAAAATAGGTGGTGAAGAGGATTCTCTCCTGAAGATGTGTGTGTTTGCCTTCATAAGGCACTAGGGGGAGCTACGAACTTAGGTCACAAATTTAAGGGTTATGTTTTTCTGCGGAAGGTCAAGGAGCCTGGCGAATGTTAGGGAAAAAAGGCAAATTCAGGGAGCACACCTCTCTGCAGAAAAGATAGATGCTATTGGAAGAGTTAGCTAAGAACTGGTTTCAGTCGAAGATGATGGTGGTAATAAAAACTTTAAAATATAGGCGTTAAACAACGGGTTCTTCCTTTTCTCTGTGTGTGTGTTTAATCTTTTCACTGGTTAGACTGAAGAACCTATTTCTGGACTGCCTTTGTGGCTAGATGTGATTTGATCCTTTCCAGTTCGAAGGGTTGTATCCACATGGGCTACGAAATTCCTTATCTCCCTTCAAGTGATGTACTTTATTTTCACACTCTATTTCTGCATCTTGTGTACAATAGGAAACATTGTACTCGGAATTGTCTGGATGACCAAAGTTCGTTTCCTGTCCCTAGTCTAAAATCTAGATTCAGATGTAATGATACTGCTTTCAAAGAAGTATAAACAGGTTTTGCAAATAGAGGACAGAACTGTGCCTCGAGCTTTCCTTCTTTGGTAATTTCAAAGCACTGGCGAAAGTGACTTCTAGTTTTTAAAACAAACTAATCTGAATTGTTATAAACGAAATAGAATTTATTATTAAAAGGTTAACTAGAGTAAAAAATTGGCCTGATTGCTGGGAAACTGTCACAGTTATGAGAAAGTGGATATGGAATTATTTATTTGCATGCAAGTGAACCAATCAGCAACTGTGAAATAGGCCTTTATTTGCATAACCTTGCCTACAAATACTGTGGCGCGGTCGTCTTTTTCTTTTCTCTTAGAAAACCCTGTAGTCGTAATGCCAGAACCAGGGAAGTCGGCACCAGCCCCTAAGAAGGGCTCGAAAAAGGCGGTGACCAAGGCGCAGAAGGACGGCAAGAAGCGCAAGCGCAGCCGCCAGGAGAGCTACTCCGTGTACGTGTACAAGGTGCTGAAGCAGGTCCACCCCGACACCGGCATCTCGTCCAAGGCCATGGAATCATGAATTCGTTCGTGAATGATATTTTCGAGCGCATAGCTGGCGAGGCATCGCGCCTGGCGCATTACAACGAGCGTTCGACCATCACATCCAGGGAGATCCAGACTGCCATTCGCCTGCTGTTGCCCGGGGAGCTGGCCAAGCACGCCGTGTCCGAGGGCACCAAGGCTGTCACCAAGTACACCAGCTCCAAGTAGATATATTTGTAGTAACTACTAAACCCAAAGGCTCTTTTCAGAGCCACCTCGTGTTTTCACCTGCGTACTGCTGTGAGTACGAGCCGTTCAATCAGTGTTTAGGATAACATGTATTTATCAAAGCACTACTTTCTACCAACGGTTCCGCTTACAAAGGTCCCCAGCAGCATAACTGAACGTCGGCTGAAATAATCTAACCCCAATTCTTGGAGCTCCAGATTATCTTAAAATTTGTACAGGGTGCTCCTTGGCTACTGCGGGCACTTTATGAATCTCTGATCTTGGTTATATCTATAAACCCTCACCCTGCCGAATTCTACAGGCAGTATTTAGGTTTGAAAATCCCGCTCTCTAAAACCGGAACTTCGTAAGTATGACGTTGCGGGTCTCCACCCAGGTTCTTTTGAGTGGATCCAGGGCTTCCCTCCTAGCTCAGTCGGTAAAGAATCTGTCTGCAATGCAGAAGACATTGTTTCGATTCCTGAATCGGGAAGATCCCCTGGAGAAGGAAATAGCAACCCACTCAAGTATTCTTGCCTGGAGAATCCCATGGATGGAGGAAACCTTGCGGGCTACAGCCAATAGGGTCGCAAGAGTCGGACACGACTGAGTGACTTTCACTACTCCTACTAATTTACTTTACTCGCTTTCGTCTACCCCTAGCCCTTTGCCTAGGACTTTCGAGTTCTGGCTAAGCATCTTATCTAAGATTCTTTACTTGTTTGGTGGCTGCAACTCTACAGTAAGGGAATAATAGTTACTTTTTAATTTTCTCTTCCTCCTGAATTTCAAAGAGGCTCTCGTCATTAGATTTTTTTTTTTATATTAAGAATACAATCATCCCAGTCTCCTGACTCGTTTTACAAACTAGACTTGCAAAGTTCACAGAATTCTGTGTTCAGCCTACTCAGTCTTCTCACTGGTGCAGCCACATACTATGAAACGTCTCTTAATCTCCAGTCTGTCTAGTCACTGCAATCTTCCGGGCCCATCCCCCTATCCTGCTTCCAGCCCTTCTCGCGCTCCCTTTTGAAAAGGCAGCGATCCTGGTGACAAAGAAGAGGGGTCCTCAGGGCCGGCTCAGAACGCAAATAAGGAGAACTGTGGATGTAAAGATGCCTTTTAACGTTGTGAGCCGAACACCGAGGTTTGAAAGCCTACGGTTTATGCTCAAGAGAATAAATCCTGAAAGGTAAAAGGCAGGGCTCTTCCTCATGTTTCTGGAAACTGCAAATTAGAGGCGTCCTTTTGGAAGTTAGGAATGAAGGGTTCCGTTAAGGGCTCCTCACCCACACGTGGAAATGCCAAATCCACCCAAGAACTACTATTATTGTCCCTTAGAAACAATCCTAGGCGGCCTCCCTGGCCAGTCTATCCGAGCTCCCTTTTGTTGTCTCAAAAATGTAAAAATAATAAGCACAAGGATACAAACCAGTTTATTTTCAGTTTATTGCCAAATTACAATTGTTCTTGGACTGATTCTGATCACCTTGCTTTGAGTTTGAAGTGATACTGAAACTCTTCTGTCCATAGTGAATTTGTTTTCTATTCCAGAGTCACTTTGGGGGTCTTTATGTTTCATTTTGTGTCTGTGTGTGTGTTTTAATTTTACCTGCTCATAGCCTTTGGATGATCCCCCATCTCACAGAAATAAAAAAAAGAAATAAAAAAATCTATACTATGGCCACAAGCCCTGCAAAGTCTGGCCCTCATCTCTCTCCAGCACAAACTGAACGGATTTCTTTTTTCTCTATTTTTTTGTTTTGTGTTTTTCATTGTTTTTGTTTGTTTGTTTGTTTTTGTTTTGTTTTGTTCCCACCACCCTCCTTCCCCTACATCCTTTAAACTGTGGGCCTGTTTCTGCAGTCTCCAGGCCTCTGCAATTATTCTTTGCCTGAAATGTTCCTGATTCCACATGTATCCCCAGCATATACACAGTTTACTGACCAGCAACTCCAATTTCAGCCTAATGACTACATTCTTGGGGAAGCTGAGCTCCACTGTTTAAGGCTCTCAGAGCCACAAACAACTGGCTGTATACCCACCCTTCTCTCCCTCCCTCAAGTTAATCAATGCTGAGGGACTTGGGTGGAATCAGAACCCCATTCCTGAGCCTAAGAGAGCTTTCCCTGGAGCACAAGGCAGGGAGAAAATGGAAACCTTAAAAAAACTGAGATTGTATTAGTAAGGAAAGAGGGCAAATGACCTTTGAGATGGCACATGCACTGCCTGATGTAAGAACTTTCTAGACAGAAGGTACATCCACCAAGTTCATTGTACATTCAAGTCCCAAGAGCTGAATTATGTACTAAATCTATAAAGAACTTGAGTATACATCAAAATCACCAAGATGGCTTGTTAAAGGATAGATTGCTGGCCCCATTCCCAAAGTTTCTGTTTCATTAACTCTGGAGAGATGTGAGAACTTGGCTTACAAAAAAAAATGCCCAGCAAATAAAGATGCTCTTTCTGTAGTAGGTTTTGAGAACATCTAATATATGGTGAAGAAAAAGCTAACACAGAAGTTTCTGGGTGGTAAAAATGAGTTTATGGCCTAGAAACAACTCTACTTAGCACAGAGCCCCATGTGAGGCCATTATCTTGTTACCTTATATCTTGGGCCATAATATTTGATTGATGTAGGCATCTGCCCAGCTGGATTAATCAGATTTGTTTTCGTAAAATTGAAAAAAAAAAAAAAAAAGGACTGAAGAAAAAGGCCTAAGTGTTCCATAATTCCTTAAATATAGTCAGGAAATTTAACTTTCTAGAAAGTTTTTTTTAATTATCTGGAATTTTTTTGGTTTTTTAATGCTTACATACATACAAAAGAACTTCCATTTGTACACTTTCAATTTCTTAAGAACAAATATAAACTATATTTGTTAACGTATACATAAACATATTCCTAGGTTGTTTCACTCAATCCTCACAAATATATGAATTTACTCCTACATTATAGATAAGGAACAGTGGTTAGCAGTTTGCTAAAGCTCACAAATACAGAAAATTATTATTCAAAACTTCAAATGTATATCATCATGATTCAAATACCACTTTCTTTTTCTCCGTGTCTCTTTGATGTCATGAGAAATAAGAATACCAATGATGCAAAACATAGAGCATTTACGATGTGACAGGCAGTGGCCAAAATATGAAGTACTATTTAATGTCATTCACCCCTGAAACTATAAGATAGGGATTAAAGTTATCTCCATTTTGCAGATAAGATAAGGAAACAGTAATACACAGGTTAAAATGACTTATCCAATGAGAGAGAAAAAGAATAGCATCTCTGTGCACAAGTTTCCTTCTCCTTTTTATTTCTGAGGAAAGGTATTGAGATTGTTTCTTGAAAACCTAATAAACTATTTATTCAATGGCGTAGATTCACTTCAGTTCAGTTCAGTCACTCAGTCGTGTCCGACTCTTTGCAACCCCATGAACACCAGGCCTCCCTGCCCATCACCAACTCCCGGAGTCCACTCAAACCCATGTCCATCCAGTCAGTGATGCCATCCAACCATCTCATCCTCTGTCATCCCCTTCTCCTCCTGCCATCAATCTTTCCCAGTATCAGGGTCTTTTCAAATGAGTCAGCTCTTCACATGAGGTCGCCAAAGTACTGGAGTTTCAGCTTCAACATCAGTCCTTCCAATGAACGCCCACGACTGATCTCCTTTAGGATGGACTGGTTGGATCTCCTTGCAGTCCGAGACTTGATTATTAAATATTTAACTTCTAAATATTTAGTCAACATAATAACTTTGTAAACGTATGCAGTGTGCTTAGTTGTTTAGTGGTGTCCAACTCTTTGCAGCCCCGTGGACTGTAGCCCACCAGGGGCCTCGGTCCATGGGGCTTCTCCAGGTAACAATACTGGAGTGGGAACATGAACCTGTATTTTTTATATGAAGCACTTATATCAACCTTAATCAAAGGTTCAATTAAGAGATCCTTTGGGATGGGAGGAAAGTTCAGAGAAGCAAAGACAAGTCAGTCTGTTTCTATTCCACTTTAAAACTCAAGAACTCTACTCTCTTTATATATAAATATAAAATACACAGTCGATTTACAGTCTTCTTAATTACCAAGTAGTTTTCTCTAGTAGAACTTAACAGTCTTCAAAATATTTTATGGTCACACACTCCCCTTTATTGTTATGTCCGAGAAGGCATGCTGTTTTTAATATCTTCAGTTCGAAAATGCCTATCTAGGTTTTTCCATCTTCCTAGCATCAGACTTTACCTTTTGTTTCTAGACTCCTTTCAGCTTTTCACTAACGGCTGTGCAAAGTGTCTACCGCACTGAGGTGGCCTCAACTACTATCCGTTAAATATACAGTTCAAGTATATTAAATAGAAATTCAACTTGAGGTTGCTGATCACCTCTGGTGGTCTGCAAATAATCGGAAACGCGGGGTGGGGGCGGGCGGGGCATGTAAGTCAACGTAAGCCTATGGACTGAAAGCAGTAGCAGCCTAAACACCTCTGTACTATATCATAAAGCGCAACTCTTTTAAGTGAATGAGTAGGTGGCCCTGAAAAGGGCCTTTGGTTTTATTAAGCATGCCAAATGGCTGCCTGGAACTTAGCCGCCAAAGCCGTAAAGAGTGCGTCCCTGGCGCTTGAGAGCGTAGACCACGTCCATGGCGGTAACAGTTTTGCGCTTGGCGTGCTCGGTGTAGGTGACCGCGTCCCGGATCACGTTCTCCAGGAACACCTTTAGCACCCCGCGGGTCTCCTCATAAATGAGCCCAGAGATCCGTTTAACACCACCACGGCGAGCCAGGCGCCGAATCGCTGGCTTAGTGATGCCCTGGATATTATCCCGCAGAACTTTACGATGGCGCTTAGCACCACCTTTTCCGAGCCCCTTTCCGCCTTTACCGCGTCCAGACATTATTAAACTGCAGATTGAACAGCAAACAAGATTAAATGCCTTTTATATTATTTATAGTAACTGAACGGACCTGTTTGAAAACTGCAAGAGCAGGGGCGGTTACCACATTCAAATCCCGCCCTTCGCTTGTTTGTCACTTGGTCACAGCTTAGCAGCTAGGCAAGGCGCCTGTTGCGACTGGATCTGGAAATGGAATATAAATTTTTTCCTGTTTATGGTATCTGTGTTTGTGGGTGCCTACAAAACGGGCAGCCATTAAGTGAGGCAACAGTTCATACTCTTTCCCCAAAGAAGCTTGATACTTGCATTTCAGACTTCTTAGAATATGAAATAATCAGATAACCCATGCCATTGTCTTCTATGAAGTGCTTTATGGATTTAAACAAATCCATTGAGTGCTACACTGGTGATTTACAAATATGTATATCCGAAAGTGAATTTTAAAAAACTTATTGGGCTATAAGCCTAAATTTGTGGCATGATTATAAATTAATTTGCAAACAGGTTGTATCTGGCATTATATCTGTAACCACGTTCTATTTCTGCAAGCCGGTGGTATTACTCCAGTCAAGCTCTGGAAACAGCCTGCTCCACATATTGGTTTGTGACCTTGAGCAGTCTATACATTTTTTTTTTCTTTTAAATGTATAAGAAAGTGTAAATTATAGAGCACTAAAATTTAAAAGAGACAATACAACTTTTTTAAATATCTGCAAAGAAGCAATTACTCAGCATCATTTATTATGACATATTTCAGTATCCTCTCTTCTTTCAACTCCTCCACTCAAAATTCATGCTTCTAAAGTGAAAGTCTAAGTAAAAGGAAGTAATCCTTCCTTTGAGGATTCCACAAATAACACATAAAAATTTGGATTTTTTTTTTTTAATGTATTAGTTGCTCTGTCCTGTCTGACTCTGCGACCCCATGGAATGTAGCCCGCCAGGTTCCTCTATCCATAGAATTCTCCAGGCAAGAATACCAGAGTGGGTAGCCATTCCCTCCTCCAGATCTTCCCCACCCATGGATCAAGCCCCAGTCTTACACTCAGGCAGTTCCTTTACTGTGTGAGCCACCAAGGAAGATAACATAAAGATTTAATGAATGGTTAATTCTTTTGAGTTCCAAATGACTTAGATAGATTTTTTTTTTTTTTGGCCTTTTCTCTATGATCTGTGAGGAGGACAAAGTTTTTAAAGCTCTACGGTCTGTGAGGACAACCAAGATTATCAAAGCTGCTCCATGAGGGTACAGTGCACAGAAACAAATTCTAGAATAGAGTTCTTAACCTGGGACATAAAGATGGATTTGGATCATTGTATAGAACAAAAACTCCAACTTTATTTTTATTATACTACAACCAAACCTTAGCATTTCCTCCTATTTTGAATGCAGGCAACAAACAGTATGGGTGATAGGACCTGAGTTATATTAATATCAAGTCCCAGTTTCAGCTGTCAATCTACATCTCTCATATTGTTTAAATATATTACACCTTCTAAAGTTGATCGTATGGCTAATCTTGTTATGTAATGAATTAATAAAGAAGAACACATGCATACCTCACCAATTTGGATTTTTAATAAATTTGATAGTGATATTTTATTATAACTCTTTTCCTTTGTAATCGTATATGAATTAAACACTAAAAAGCACTTTCAGAAAAAGGGCTCATAAGCTTTATCAAAAATACAAAGAAGTCCATGGCTGCTTCAAAATAAACATAATATGTTAAAGACATAGTTTGAAGAATCAAAGCTCTTTTTACTTTTTACCATCAATTTCCTATTGAACAGAAAGTATAAGCCACAAGGTGTTTCCTATAAACTTATATCCTTGATTAAATAAGAAACAGTAGTGAATATAAATGCTTTTAAATTTCCCGCTCTTAAGGGAATTATGTAAGTGTGTGTGTTGTACATGTGTATATTCCTTAATTTTGTTACTTACTTTCACAAAGTTATCTTCCAGAAGCATGACAGAACTCAGAACTCAAGAGCTGGTGAAATTTTAATAAGTGATCCCTCTTAGTAAAATCAATGTAAATGAAATAATTTTTACAGCACATAAAGCAGTCTTTACATGGATCTTCTCTGCCATCAGCTAGTGCAACACAAGCACAACTATCATAACAAGACGATCATTGGTTATTGCTTTTGCCATTTTCCTAGACAGATTTTGAATGCCTAAAGTTCCCAAATTAACTAACCCTCTAAATAGTCACAAGAAGCTATGATAAAACTTTTCAAACTAAATAATTACTTTTCTTATCAGATATTGCTACTATTCCAAGGAGCCTTTACTACAGCTTTTTGTAGAGAAATGAAAGAGTCTGTGTTATTTCTCCTTTTATGAAACAGATTTTCTGGGCAAATCTCAATAAGAATCAAGCCAGTGCTGAAAGCATGAAAAACCAACAATCTATAGAATGTTACTTGAGAGCATGTTATAGAAGACACAAAGAAAAGATTTGTATTTTAAAAGAAAATCAAAAAGTTGTCTCTCTGACCTCTGAATCTGCACGAATGTTGGGGTTTTTTGAAAAAGGCTTTGAACAACGTGATAAAAACTGGAGGAAGTAACCACAAAAGTCTCAAACCTTGAGGTGTCCTGGTTCATTGTAGAATATATTTGGTGTGATGCCTCCACAGGAAATTTTTTATATTTTGCTTTCTTGAATTCTAACAAACACAATTCCAGGACAGAGCTGAGACCCGGTTGTTAAAGACAGCTGGGAACCAATCAGCGAGCAGTGGCGCTGTGTGTATAAATACAGAGACGCCCCAAGGCTTGGCTACTCAGCTGTGAGGCTTTACTTTTTAACTGTAAAGCAACCAAACCGACAATCATGTCTGAAACTGTACCTGCTGCGCCTCCTGCTCCTTCCCCTGCGGAGAAAACACCTGTGAAGAAAAAGACCCGGAAGTCCACCAGTGCCGCGAAGCGCAAGGCGTCCGGGCCCTCGGTGTCTGAGCTCATCACTAAGGCTGTCGCTGCCTCCAAGGAGCGCAGCGGCGTGTCTCTGGCTGCGCTCAAGAAGGCACTGGCGGCCGCCGGCTACGATGTGGAGAAGAACAACAGCCGCATCAAGCTGGGTCTCAAGAGCTTGGTGAGCAAGGGCATCCTGGTGCAGACCAAGGGCACCGGGGCTTCCGGCTCTTTCAAGCTCAACAAGAAGGCGGACACCGGGAAGGCCCAGCTCAAGGCGAAGAAGGCGGGCTCGGCCAAGCCCAAGAAGGCTGCCGGGGCGGCTAAGAAGCCCAAGAAAGCCAAAGGTGTGGCCACCCCGAAGAAAACCGCTAAGACGACCTTGAAGAAGGCGAAGCCTACTACTGGGGCGAAGAAAGTGGCCAAAAGCCCAAGAAAGGTGAAGATAGCCAAGCCCAAGGTGGCCAAGAGTCCAGTCAAGGCTGAAGTTCATAAGCCCAAGATATCCAAGCTTAAAGCGGTCCAGCCGAAAAAGGCGACGCCCAGAAAGTAGGGGAAGAAAAGGATTAGTTTCTTAAAGGCTCTTTTCAGAGCCACCCAACTCATCTTATTAAAGAGCTTGTAATGCCTCTTGAGGTAAGTTTCTCTTCGCTCGAAATGGGAGATTTCAGTACACAACTCTTTAACAGAAAAAGTGGTGGCTCTGAGAAGAGCCTTTGGGTTGAAATTCGGTTACTTATCGAGGAAAAATCATCTAGGCTCTCTCCCCGCGGATGCGTCGGGCGAGCTGGATGTCCTTGGGCATGATGGTGACGCGTTTGGCATGGATGGCGCACAGGTTGGTGTCCTCGAAGAGCCCCACCAGGTAGGCCCCGCACGCCTCCTGCAGCGCCATCACCGCTGAGCTCTGGAAGCGCAGGTCGGTCTTGAAGTCCTGCGCGATCTCGCGCACCAGCCGCTGGAACGGCAGCTTGCGGATCAGCAGCTCCGTGGACTTCTGGTAACGGCGGATCTCGCGCAGGGCCACGGTGCCAGGCCGGTAGCGGTGCGGCTTCTTCACGCCGCCGGTGGCCGGCGCGCTCTTGCGGGCCGCTTTGGTGGCCAGCTGCTTGCGAGGCGCTTTACCGCCGGTGGACTTGCGAGCGGTTTGCTTAGTGCGAGCCATGACAGGCTCCCCAAGTGCAGCTAACTGATGGAAAAACGAAGCCCTGCGCCTTTCTTCCAGTATATATAAAGAGAGTTCCGTTCTGATTGGACAAGTCAATTGTTCCTTACGGCTCGCAGTGAAGGTATTGGTACACAAGTTCACTCCCCGATGACGTGAGCCTTCTTTTGAATCGCTAGTTTCAACCCTTTCTCGCCTCAGTCTTCTTATGCCATTTCTTTACAATTTTCTGTGGCATTTAGCACAAATTATCACAATGGTTAATATTGGTAGTGGAATAAAACTTTTTAAATTTGGCACCTGAGACTGTCTTTCTTTTGATCACTTTCTGAAAAGGCGTATGTTGCACGTGATTGGTCAAATTATTTTTATATCCTCATTCAAGTTTAGTAAGGCTAATTTTGCATCAATTTCTACATTTCTCTTTTTAAACTCTTAACAAATAGTTTCCTTTTTTAAATATATTACAGTTAAGATATGAATTGGTAGATTATATTATCTATAAATTCCACTTCAGTATAAGTATAGGAAAAGTAGTTACAGTATTTGTTACAGGAAGAGTGTTGTATGTGATAGGACTGAGAACCTATCACAGTTTAGGGGTTCAGAGATCATATGAAAGCAGAAGATGGAAAGATGCCTGAAATTTCATCATAACCGCCAAACCAGGCCTCTGAACCCACCCTTCTCTAACTTCCCCATAAGACCTAAATGGCTTTTCCTTGGCAGTCACTGGATGGACCCTTACAGTTCATTCCAAGCCATCATATACCAGTGTCAATTTTTTGCTTGGAATGAGAGCTGTGGCCATAGAAGAAAGGAATCCCTAGAATTACAGTACAGTTTATATTAATGATATATAAAAGTTTTTACAGATTTTACACCCATATAGGTTGTGATCTGACAATATCTCTAAGATATGGGGAAAGGGAGACTAAAGACACCTGGAAAGACATAACACACCTTTTAGAAACTATTAAGGAGTCAATTTGGAAGCAAACAGAGATCATTCTGTCGTTTTTGAGACTGCATCCAAGTACTGTATTTCAGAATCTTTTATTGACTATGATGGCTACTCCATTTTCTCTAAGGGATTCCTGCCCACAGTAGTAGGTATAATGGTCATCTGAGTTAAATTCACCCATTCCAGTGGGTGATTTCGTTTGCTGATTCCTAGAATGTTGACCTTCACTCTTGCCATCTCCTGTTTGACCACTTCCAATTTGCCTTGATTCATGGACCTAACATTCCAGGTTCCTATGCAATATTGCTCTTTACAGCGTTGGACCTTGTTTCTATCACCAGTAACATCCAAAACTGGGTATTGTTTTTGCTTTGGCTCCATCCCTTCATTTTTTATGGAGTTATTTCTCTACTGATCTCCAGTAGCATATTGGGCACCTACTGACCTGAGGAGTTCCTCTTTCAGTACGCCAACATCGGCTAGATGTTGGAAAAAGAAAGAGAGTTCCAGAGAAACATCTATTTCTGATGTTTCTATTTTTGACTATGCCAAAGCCTTTGACTGTGTGGATCACAATAAACTGTCGAAAATTCTGAAAGAGATGGGAATACCAGACCACCCGACCTGCCTCTTGAGAAATCTGTATGCAGGTCAGGAAGCAACAGTTAGAACTTGACATGGAACAACAGGCTGGTTCCAAATAGGAAAAGGAGTACGTCAAGGCTGTGTATTGTCACCCTGCTTATTTAACGTACATGCAGAGTACATCATGAGAAACGCTGGGCTGGAAGAAGCACAAGCTGGAATCAAGATGGCTTGGAGAAATATCAATGACCTCAGATATGCAGATGACACCACCCTTATGGCAGAAAGTGAAGAGGAACTCAAAAGCCTCTTGATGAAAGTTAAAGAAGAGAGTGACAACATTGGCTTAAAGCTCAACATTCAGAAAACTAAGATCATGGCATCTGGTCCCATCAGTTCAGTTTAGTCGCTCAGTCATGTCCGACTCTTTGCGACCCCATGAACTGCAGCACACAGGCCTCCCTGTTCATCACCAACTCCCGGAGTTCACTCAGATTCACCACCATGAAGTCAGTGATGCCATCCAGCCATCTCATCCTCTTTCATCCCCTTCTCCTTCTGCCCTCAATCCCTCCCAGCATCAGAGTCTTTTCCAATGAGTCAACTCTTTGCATGAGGTGGCCAAAGTATTAGAGTTTCAGCTTTAGCATCATTCTTTCCAAAGAAATCCCAGGGCTGATCTCCTTCAGAATGGACTGGTTGGATCTCCTTGCAGACCAAGGGACTCTCAGGAGTCTTCTCCAACACCACAGTTCAAAAGCATCAATTCTTCAGTGCTCAGCTTTCTTCACAGTCCATGAAGTGAAATTCTCTCTTGCCGGGGTCCAGCCCGAGTGGATCCAGGGTAATTGGAAGATGGGGACAGAATCGGCGTCCTGGAAAGAAACTTATTTAATTACAGATATATAGAGATTAGAAGCGGATGGTGTAGTAGGAAAATTAGTGGAGATAAAGAGGCTGAATATCTGGTTTACATGGAATACCAATCACCACCTACATAGGCCACAGGTGTCTTTCCATTCTCCCGAAGGAAAGGAGGCACTGAGGCCTCCCCGGTCCTATCTCAGAAGCCTAGGCAGAATTAGCAGGCTTGGTGAGTACCCACATTTCAGATGGGAATTCAGCCAGGAAAGCGGGGAGCAAGAAAGAAACGACATGGGGGAATCAGTCTTTCCAGAAACTGATCCGATTTTTTGTTTTTCAGGTTTGTATATATACCTTTTGTAATACATAGGGATGAATACCTAGTCACGTGGGGGTCAGCAGACCTGATCCTTGTCACAATCAGGTGCTTCATACAAAATTATACAAAGGTCTTATGGGTTTTTACATCATCTTCTGGCCATGAGGTCTGCTGACATTTTATGACCCTTTCTGATTACCGGTCAGTTAACCATAAAACTTATTTTTCCAGGGGTGATTTTTTCTTAAATCTGGCACCACCCTCCAAATAAAGTTGCATTCCTATAGAGTGAGGGGGTAGTGAGTTACAATCAAGAAAGGAATTTACTAAATCTAAGGTTAACATGATTAATCTTAAAGGTTAATACTTATTTCTCCTATATGCTAGTTATATCCATTATAAGGGCAGGGAATATGGAGATTTAGCAGCAAACATCAGCCCAACAAGTGAAAACCCTTCACCAATGTTTCCCTTAAGATCTATTTAGTCTTAAGATAGTGATAAAGTTACATTTTTGCATAGCAAGGACACAGTGATTTATAACAAAGTACAGTGGTCTATAACAAAAAAGAAAATTCATTAACTCAAAAAGTCTAGTATTGCTAACATCAAAAACTACTATATTTCCTTTTCTATATTCCAAATACATTGATTAATATATTCCCAGGTGCCTGAGGATATGGAGGGATGGCAGCAATCATTGACTCATCAATGAGAAAAGCCCTATGCTAATACTCCACACTCTCTGTGCTGTTTATGGTTGAGAAGTTGTCACACAAGCTAGTCTGTCAGCAGAGAGGTTTGACCTGAGACACCCTTGTC
>SJYC01062482.1:0-16299 GCA_006408675.1 Madoqua kirkii
AGCAAAGTAATGTCTCTGCTTTTGAATATGCTATCTAGGTTGGTCATAACTTTTCTTCCAAAGAGTAAGTGTCTTTTAATTTCATGGCTGCAGTCACCATCTGCAGTGATTTTGGAGTGCCCCAAAATAGTCTGACACTGTTTCCACTGTTTTCCCATATATTTCCCGTGAAGTGATGGGACCGCATGCCATGATCTTTGTTTTCTGAATGTTGAGCTTTAGGCCAACTTTTTCGCTCTACTCTTTCACTTTCATCAAGAGGCTTTTAGTTCCTCTTCACTTTCTGCCATAAGGGTGGTGTCATCTGCATATCTGAGGTTATTGATATTTCTCCCGGCAATCTTGATTCCAGCTTGTGTTTCTTCCAGTCCAGCGTTTCTCATGATGTACTCTGCATAGAAGTTAAATAAGCAGGGTGACAATATACAGCCTTGACATGCTCTCCAAAATCATTGCAGATGGTGATTGCAGCCATGAAATTAAAAGACACTTACTCTTTGGAAGAAAAGTTATGACCAACCTAGATAGCATATTCAAAAGCAGAGACATTACTTTGCCAACTAAGGTCCATTTAGTCAAGACTATGGTTTTTCCTGTGGTCATGTATGGATGTGAGAGTTGGACTGTGAAGAAGGCTGAGCGCCGAAGAACTGATGCTTTTGAAGTGTGGTGTTGGAGAAGACTCTTGAGAGTCCCTTGGACTGCAAGGAGATCCAACCAGTCCATTCTAAAGGAAATCAGTCCTGGGTGTTTATTGGAAGGACTGATGTTAAAGTTGAAATTCCAGTACTTTGGCCACCTCATGTGAAGAGTTGACTCATTGGAGAAGACTCCGATGCTGCGAGGGATTGGGGGCAAGACAGGAAGGGGACGACAGAGGATGAGATGGCTGGATGGCAGCACTGACTCAATGGACATGAATTTGAGTGAACTCCGGGAGCTGGTGATGGAAAAGGAGGCCTGGAGTGCTGTGATTCATGAAGTCACAAAGAGTCGGATACGACTGTGGGACTGGACTGAACTGTACTGAAGGTGTCAACTACTATAACTGCCATATATCCAGACTGGGTTAACAGTGAAATGTTCTGTGGGTAACTACATCCAAATCTGGATGGTCTGGTTACCTCTGCTGCTGCTGCTAAGTCACCTCAGTTGTTCCGACTCTGTGCGACCCCATAGACTGCAGCCTACCAGGATCCCCGTCCCTGGGATTCTCCAGGCAAGAACACTGGAGTGGGTTGCCATTTCCTTCTCCAGTGCATGAAAGTGAAAAGCGAAAGTGAAGTCGCTCAGTCATGTCCCACTCTTCGCAGCCTTATGGACTGCAGCCCACCAGGCTCCTCCGTCCATGGGTTCTCCAGGCAAGAGTACTGGAGTGGTGTGCCATTGTTACCATTAACTCAAATGAAAGCCCAGTTCTCAGTTTCTGAACTCCTCTACCTAGAAGATTCGAAACCCAACTGTATTAGTTAGATATTCTATCAAGGAAGAGGACTTTGTCTTCACAGGAGACAAACTGCTTTCTGAAACATATAGCAACCTCAAACCACAGACAGATTGGGGCCTGTTCAGGATTCAATACTTATTCAGTTCAGTTCAGTTCAATTCAGTCGCTCAGTCGTGTCTGACTCTTTGCCACCCTGTGAATCGCACCCGCCAGGCCTCCCTGTTCATCACCAACTCCCAGAGTTCACTCAGACTCATGTCCATGGAGTCGGTGATGCCATCCAGCCACCTCATCCTCTGTCATCCCCTTCTCCTTCTGCCCTCAATCCCTCCCACCCTCAATCCCTCCCAGCATCAGTCTTTTCCAATGAATCAACTCTTCGCATGAGGTGGCCAAAGTATTGAGTTTCAGCTTTAGCATCATTCCTTCCAAAGAAATCCCAGGGCTGATCTCCTTCAGAATGGACTGGTTGGATCTCCTTGCAGACCAAGGGACTCTCAGGAGTCTTCTCCAGCAACACTTATTAGAGACTCTTAATATTTCTTTGTACCGAATTATCGAGAATGCACACACACACAAAAAAACCATTAAACATGGAATAATTTCACACTTCCTATTGTATTAACCCAAGTGTAACTGTTTGCTCCTTGAACTCAAGGTGACTCTGTATTAAGCCCTACCTAAATGAATTTTAAACCCAGGCTATGCAATACTGTAAGGTTATTCACAATGAACTAGGGCCCAGCTTAGTAGAGGCTGGCTATTAAATTCGAAAGTGTGAATTGCAGAACTCTTTATCCTGTTATAATGCAAAAAATTCATTTCAACAGGGCATAGTACTAAAGGAGTGGCTATAACAACCTGTAGGTCACTAACTGTATCTCCATGTCAACTTTCAGTATCTAATCTTCATTATCTTATTGCTACCCATTTCTCAAGATTTACAACCCTCAGATTCTGTTGAATTGGTCAAGTTGCTTGTTATACAAGGCTTCTGTAGATCACATATGTAGAAGAGGAATTTTTTTTTCTAACTTTAAATTGGGTGATTAGTTTGGCGTTTCAAAGTAAATACTGACATCAATATTTCAGCACTTCGATGATGGACAAATTGTCCTGAAAAGCATTCAGAGTAAAAAAAAAAAAAAAAAGTAAGCCCTTTTAATGAATACGTGGGTGGCTCTGAAAAGAGCCTTTGGCTAAGATTGAATGCTCAAGGAACAAAAACTTGGAATATCTCAGTTTACTTGCCCTTGGCCTTATGGTGACTCTCGGTCTTCTTAGGGAGCAGCACGGCCTGGATGTTAGGCAAGACGCCGCCCTGAGCGATGGTGACTTTGCCCAGCAGCTTGTTGAGCTCCTCGTCGTTGCGGATGGCCAGCTGCAGGTGACGTGGGATGATGCGGGTCTTCTTGTTGTCTCGGGCCGCGTTGCCCGCCAACTCCAGGATCTCCGCCGTCAAGTACTCCAGCACCGCCGCCAGATATACCGGTGCTCCCGCACCGACGCGCTCGGCATAGTTCCCTTTGCGAAGCAGACGGTGAACTCGGCCCACGGGAAACTGAAGTCCAGCCCGCGAAGAGCGGGTTTTGGCCTTAGCTCGAGCTTTGCCCCCTTGTTTCCCGCGTCCAGACATTTTAACAGTCTACTCAACACAAAGAGCAAAGGAAAAGAAAAAAGGAACACAAATTACCTTAGCAAATCGCAGGCAATTATACTTGTAAGCCGAATTGTTAGTTACGCCATTTGATTGGCTAAAGTGTCTTCAAGGTAGCAACCAATTAAAAAGGAAAACTTATGGCACGTAATTTGCATACCGCCATACTAATTAGGAAAACTTATCCAATCAGAGTGCAAAATTTTACATCCCATGTTTGCATACAGCTGCTACAAATATCAGGAGCAATGTAGCCTTGCCACCTTGTTTTCCCCGTCCAGACATTTTAACAGTCTAACCAACACAAAGAGCAAAAGAAAAGAAAAAAAGGAACACAGATTATCTTAGCAAATCAGAGGCAATTATACTTGTAAGCCGAATTGTAAGTTACGCAGATCGATTGGCTACAGTGTCTTCAAGGTAGCAACCAATTAAAAACGAAAGCTGGTAGCACATAATTTGCATACCGCCATACTAACTACCAAAACTTATCCAATCAGAATGCAAAATTTTACATACCATATTTGCATACTACTTCTACAAATATCACGACCACTGTAACAGCAGCACAGTTTTTATTTTGAGTGGGAGCTGCTTCGTTTGTTACCTATGCCTGAACCGGCTAAGTCCGCTCCTGCCCCTAAAAAGGGCTCTAAAAAGGCGGTGACCAAGGCCCAGAAGAAGGACGGCAAGAAGCGCAAGCGCAGCCGCAAGGAGAGCTACTCCGTGTACGTGTACAAGGTGCTGAAGCAAGTCCATCCGGACACCGGTATCTCGTCGAAGGCTATGGGCATCATGAACTCTTTTGTCAACGACATCTTTGAGCGCATCGCGGGTGAGGCGTCTCGCTTGGCACATTATAACAAGCGTTCGACTATTACCTCCAGGGAGATCCAGACCGCTGTGCGCCTGTTGCTTCCTGGGGAGCTGGCCAAGCACGCTGTGTCCGAGGGCACCAAGGCTGTCACCAAGTACACCAGTTCCAAGTGATTCCAATAAAGGGGCGTTTTTAATATTTGATTCCAAAGGCTCTTTTAAGAGCCACCCACTTTTTCAGTAGAAGCGTTGTAACAACTGCCGGTTCCCAAAATTGGTTTTTCTTGCCTTTTTTTTTTTTCTTTCATTGCTTACTCCTCAAGGCTAGCCAACTGTGAACATGCAAATATCATCTGAACTGCTGTGATAGTGAATTAATGAAAAGAGCAGCTTCAGTTTTACAATGCTGCTTTTTTATCATTTCAAGGTGGGCTTGCCAGGTCTGTAATGGACAAGGTTAATCGGAGCGTACTGGACGCAGGGCCAAGCGGTTCCAAACACCAGGCCAACCAAGTTGCGTGCAGTGGGAGAGACATCCTCGCTGTAGGCAGAGCTTGTGATAAGCTGACCAGGGTAAGCGGAGAGGCACCGCTGTCTGCTGCAATCTCCCGGGGGCTAGTGTACGCATCCATTTTACAGGTTAGGAGATGCGATTTGGTGGGGAGCGGCACCTGCTCACAGCCCAAGAAACAGCAGGCTTCCCAGTCCCAGAGTGTCCAGGCGCTGAAAGGTCTTGCTGAGCAGTAGAGAGCTAAAGCTCCCACCCTCACCTCACCCAGCAGCCCCACCTCAAACCCAAGTTTCCCGCCAGCACAGCACCTGGGAGGCAGTTCTGGGCCCTTTCCAGTCGAGGAGGCAGAGCATGGCAGGGGAAGGCCAGGCCTGCCCAGGATCTGAAGCTTGGATGCGGAACCCATCTACCAGCTTCTTCCGCCGGAGGCGCCCTGTATTCAGGGTGTGGTCCTGGCTGTGACACCAGGAGCAGGCTGACCATGTGACCTGTACCATATAGGAGAAGTAATGCAATGCTTGAATTAGAGTTGTGGTAAGAAAATGTACATGTAGTAAATTTATTTGCTTAAAGCAATGTAACTTTTCAAAATATTAATGGCACCAAGGCAATTAATGAACATACTGGTTGAAAAGTGAGTATCACTGTTTCCAGAATTTAGTTGTAAAGATAATTTGTCCAAGGTTTCTCTGATGAAAAGTTAAGTGAAAGTGAAGTCGCTCAGTCGTATCCGACTGTTTGTGACCCCATGGACTGTAGCCTACCAGGCTCCTCCGTCCATGGGATTCTCCAGGCAAGAATACTGGATTGGATTGCCACGCCCTTTTCCAAGGAATCTTCTCGACCCGGGAACCCGGGTCTTCCACATTGTGGGCAGATGCTTTAACCTCTGAGCCACCAGGGAAGCCCAATGAAAAGTTAGACCGTTGCCAAACTACCATATTGGGATTCATAACACTGGCAGTTCAGGAAAGAAATGCCCAGAAGGTATTTTGGTGCATCTTCTCCCTTAAACTATGTTCCTTTCTCCCAAGGTGGATTTCATATGATTGTTTTCATCTCGGTCCTGGAGAAGGAAATGGCAACCCACTCCAGTATTCTTGCCTGGAGAATCCCATGGACGGAGGAACCTTGCAGGCTACAGCCCATAGGGTCGCAAGAGTTGGACACGACTGAGTGACTTTCACTACTCACTACATCTCAGTCAGCAAAAAAAACAAAAAAAAATTCATAGGTCATTCCAGTTACTAACACTCTCCTGTCATGTGAACACATATATAACAGTCGTTATAACTTACCCTTTTTCATAATTACAAACCTGGTAGTGTGTGTGCTTAGTCACTTCAGTCATGTCTAATTCTTTGCGACTTCTAGACTTTGGCCCACCAGGCTCTTCTGTGCATGGGATTCTCCAGCCAAGAGTACTGGAGTGGGTTACCATGCCTTCCTTCAGGGGTTCTTCCAAGACCAGAGACCCAACCCTCCTCTCCCACATCTCCTGCCTTACAGGTGGATTTTTTACTGCTGAGACACCAGAGAAGCCCCATTTACAAACCTGCTTAAGATTATAAACCGCTATAAATGACATCCCATATTGAACAAATGCTAAGAGTGTATTTTAAAATAGTTTAGGATTTCAACCCTGGTAGGAAAAAAGCCACAATATAGCCTAATAACATTGTGTAAATTACTTTCTCATGAATCACAGGCTTCCCACCCAAAGCACAACACTTAAGTTTACAGCACAACATACACAAAAATGTATGCAAATATTCAAATAGCACAATATACATAAAGAAGAAAAGCAACAATATATGTTATATATAAATATATTATATAATATATACTGAAAGAATGAAAACTAAACGATATAGCTGTACTTAAGACTTCATATTATTGTAAATAGCCAATTTTTGGCTTCCCTGGTGGCTCAGACGGTAAAGCGTCTGCTTGCAATGCAGGAGACCCAGGTTCGATTCCTGGGTTGGGAAGATCCCTTGGAGAAGGAAATGGCAATCCACTCCAGCACTCTTGCCTGGAAAATCTTGTGGACGGAGGAGCCTGATAGGCTACAGTCCATGGGGTTGCAAAGAGTCGGACACGACTGAGCCATTTCACAGGGGTAAATATCTAAACCAGGCCTACTACATGAGCTTTAGTGGAATATGCGAACTCCCAGGAATTACATACAATAGTGTGTCCATATGTTCCTCCTCCCACCAAAAGCAAAATATATAGCATTCTGTCAAATTTTAAAAATACTGTCATTTACTGTGCTAGATACAATGATGCCTCCCCAGTTTTGTCTACCTTTTAATCTCTGTAGTCTATGAATATGTTGGGACACATAACAAATGGGAATTAAGGTTGCAGATGCCATTTAGGTTACTAATCATTTGACTTTAAATAGGGCTATCCTAGGGAGTACCCTGGTGGTCCAGTGATTAGGGCTTCATGCTTCCACTGCAGGAGGCAGGGGTTTGATGCCTAGTTTGTTGGTAAACTAAGATACCACATGCTGGGTGGTGAGGCCAAATAAATAAACAGGAGGTTATCCTAGAGAACCCAAGTGAACCTAATATAATACAAGGGCCCTTATCAATGGAAGAGGAAATCAGAGTGCACATCCAAAGAGAAGGCAGCATGAAAATGATTTGGCCAGATATTGCTTACTTTGATATCTAGGAAAGGTGCCATGAGCAAAGGAACAAAGAACACTCCAGGTGTCACAAAAGGCAGGAAAACAGATTCACTCTTAAAGGCCACAGCCCTCTGACAGCTTGATTTTACCTCAACGAGATTCATTTCTGAATGTTGCTCTAAAGAACCATAAAATTATAAATGTATTGTTTTAAGCCACTATAATTGTGATAATTTGTCAGACCACCAAGCAAAAAATAATGCACCTACACATGTTTAAGAATTATTAATTAATGTATTTACTCAATGTTCTTTAAGGTTATAACTACATAACAAATTTAGAAGGGTAAATATGAAAATGACTATAGATATTAGTAAATGCTTCCTAAATGCTACAGACTCACATAGTTTTGACATTGCTTTATCAGAAACAGTTTACATTTCCTTTTGTGGCTAGGGTGTCTAGGTTTTGACAGCAGAAATGTTAATGCAGTCTCCTGTGCCCAACACAGTGAGGCCGAACTGAAATGTTGGCATTGGGAATAGAGAAAGGTGTATTCTAAAGCCTGCAATGAGAGGTGGTTCAGGCCCTAAAAAGCCTCAAGCTCCTGGGATTTTAAAAGGTGGCTGAGGGAAGTGGTTTCCCAGGGTACTTGACTAGATTATACAAAATTCTCTCACTGACATAAAGAGTAACAGGGTGGTGTTACAAGTATTACATTGATCAGATCTCGGTTCCAGGCTTCTCTTGTGGCTCAGAGGGTAAAGTGTCTGCCTACAATGCAGGAGACCCAGGTTTGATCCCTGGTTCAAGAAGATCCCTTGGAGAAGGAAATGGCAACCCACCCCAATATTCTTGTCTGAAGAATCCCATGGATGGAGGACCCTGTTAGGCTACAGTCCACAGGGTCGCAAAGAGTCAGACATGACTGAGCCTCTTCACTTCACTTTAGGCTCCAGGAGGCATATAGCTAGGTGGTCATGATCATGAAGTACTTAACATCTCCCATTCAGTGGAAGGGTTTTCACTTCTGCAAAAGAAGTCAGAAAGCTTGCATCAAATCTTAATACCTCAAAGTCACTCAGTCGTGTCCAGGTCTTTGTGACCCTATGGAATATACATGTCCATGGACTATATAGTCCATGGAACTCTCCAGGCCAGAATACTGGAGGGAGTGGCCTATCCCAGTCCAGCAGATCTTGCCGACCCAAGAATCAAACTAATGTCTCATGCATTCCAGGAAGATTCTTTACCAACTGAGCTATCAGGGAAGATATGTCAGAGAGGATCTAAAACAAAAGTTATGGTGGAAGGCCCCATCAGTTTAGCTCAGTTGCTCAGGTATGTTCAACTCTTTGTGACACCATGGACTGCAGCACACCAGGCTTCCTGTCCATCACCAAATCCCTGGGCTTGCTTAAACTCTGGTCCATCGAGTCCGTGATGTCAACAAACCATCTCATTCTCTGTCGTCCCCTTATACTCCTTCCTTCAGTCTTATCCAGCATCAGGGTCTTTTCTAATGAGTCAGTGCTTCACATCAGGTGGCCAAAGTATTGAACCTTCAGCTTCAGCATGAATCCTTCCAATGAATGAATATTCAGGACTGGTTTGATCTTGCAGTCCAAGGGAATCCCAAGGGTATCCTCCAACACCACAGTTCAAAAGCATCAATGCTTCAGCGCTCAGCTTGCTTTATACTCCAACTCTCACATTCATACATGACTACTGGAAAAACCATAGCTTTGACTAGATGGACCTTTGTTGGCAAAATAATGTCTCTGCTTTTTAATATGCAGTCTAGGTTGGTGACAACTTTTCTTCCAAGGTGCAAGCGTCTTTTAATTTCATGGCTGTAGTCATCATCTGCAGTGATTTTGGAGCCCAAGAAAAGAAAGCCTGTGGCTCTTTCCATTGTCTTATCATCTATTTGCCATGGTGTGATGGGACCAGATGCTTTGTACTCCTTTTCCAATTTGGAATCAGTGTATTGTTCATGTCCAAACTGTTAATTCTTCACCTGCATACAGATTTCTCAGGAGGCAGGTAAGGTGGTCTGGTATTCCCATCTCTTGAATTTTCCACAGAAGGCCCTATAGAGTCCTACTGAACAAAAGACTGTTTAATTTCATGGAGCAGAACTTTCCTCACTCATTATAGTATTATTATTACTTCTGAGTATAATACTACCCCCAAAACTTGTCTTTCTTATATGTAAAGTGTAGGAATGATGGAAAAAATTGACCTCATAATGTCCATAAATAACTTCATGAGTTGTATATCTATCTAACATGTTTGTGTTTATTGTAATTATTGCATTCTTTTTCACACAAAAGTGTTGTCAATGGACTTGGTTACAATAATTTTGGGGAGGGGGTGGTTGCGGGGTGCTGCTCCACAGGGCTGGCAGGATCTTAGTTTCCCTCCCAGGGACGAAACAGGACAAGACAGTGAAAAAGCCGAGTCCTAATCTTTGAACAACCCAGGGAACTCCCATAATATTCTCATTTTTACAGTAAGAAACTGAGGCTGTGAGATCCAAAGATTATTTACCTCACAAAACTCAAATTCCAATGTTCTTCTGAGACAATGTTCTTTCAAAGATGTCCAGATAGAATTGAAAAACATTTCATGTCTACAGATCTCTTAACACATCAAGAAGTCTTTTTACAAGAATAACCTCCTCTCCCAGTATTAGGCTACATCTCTAGGTGAATTTGTTCATTTTTTATGAAATCTCCCAACATCCAGATTAAGGAAAATGCAATGATTATCAAAGTGCCTAATACTTTTAAACTAAGTGAAATAAGGAAAATCAAGGGAAGATTGGCACCACTTCAATGTCCTGTCAGGAAACTAGAATTCTAAACTACTGGTTGTTTTCACAAATGTAATCAAAGGGTCCTGCCAAACGTAGGCGCCGGGGAGGGCAGGGGGGGATGTCGGGGGAAAGCATCTGTAACTCTGCAGCAGAGGCCTGATACGGATCTTAAGTCTGTGGGTCAGGCTGATGTGGGAACACAGAATCTGGTATGAAAAAAAAAGAGGTTGGGGGCAGCTGGGAACTACAGTTAGCCAGACCACCTTGCTATCCGTATGAAAATGAGACAAAAAAAAAAAAAAAAAAAAACCACCACAACCCTGGACGTTTTTATACAGAACGGAAGTCTGGGGAAATGTTAAACTAATAACCTTCTCAAAATAAAAGCTTCTCATTTTATCTCAGGGGCCAAACTGTTTTAATGCACAGCCAAGTTGGACTAGAAAGAGTACACAACTCCTTAAATGAAAATGTAAGTGGCTCTGAAAAGAGCCTTTGGTTTTACCAGCAGGTAGGCATATTATATCTACTTGGAGCTGGTATACTTGGTGACAGCCTTGGTGCCCTCGGACACAGCATGCTTGGCAAGTTCCCCAGGGAGCAGCAGGCGCACTGCAGTCTGGATTTCCCTGGATGTGATGGTCGACCGCTTGTTATAATGCGCCAGGCGCGATGCCTCACCAGCGATGCGCTCGAAAATGTCGTTAACGAAGGAGTTCATGATGCCCATGGCCTTGGAGGAGATGCCGGTGTCCGGGTGGACCTGCTTCAGCACCTTGTACACGTACACGGAGTAACTTTCCTTGCGGCTGCGCTTGCGCTTCTTTCCATCTTTCTTCTGGGCCTTAGTCACAGCCTTTTTAGAGCCCTTTTTAGGAGCAGGAGCGGACTTAGCCGGTTCCGGCATGCCTATACTAACACCCGAAACCACAAGAAGATCTTTAAATACCTGCTGTAAAGCAGAATCTCGTCTTTTATAGGCGGCCTATGCAAATGAGGTATTTACGAGTATTCATATCTGATTTGACAATGCATTCGTGACGAAATTGTGTAAATTTACCTCCACCAGCTCTCTTTTCTTATTGGTTAGACACAAAACAGAAATTTTAACCAATCCTATCTCGCAGACGGCAATTCCACCCAGCACTATAACTGCCATCTTGTTGCTGCTTATAGATCACTTTTCTTCTGCTTTTTCTGTGGAGCTTTTCCTTTTGTTCAAGGCTTACCATGTCTGGGCGCGGAAAGCAAGGAGGGAAAGCTCGTGCCAAGGCGAAGACCCGCTCTTCGCGGGCCGGACTTCAGTTCCCAGTGGGCCGAGTTCACCGGCTGCTTCGCAAAGGTAACTATTCCGAGCGGGTCGGTGCCGGGGCCCCGGTTTACCTGGCTGCGGTGCTGGAGTACCTGACCGCCGAAATTCTGGAGCTGGCGGGCAACGCGGCCCGGGATAACAAGAAGACCCGTATTATCCCGCGTCACCTACAGCTGGCCATCCGCAACGACGAGGAGCTCAACAAGCTGCTGGGTCGTGTGACCATCGCTCAGGGTGGTGTCCTGCCCAACATCCAGGCGGTGCTGCTGCCCAAGAAAACCGAGAGCCACCACAAGGCCAAGGGCAAGTGAAACGTTTAGCAGTATTACATTCTTAGTTCTGAAAATCAAAGGCTCTTTTCAGAGCCACTCACTTTTTATCTGAAAAGTGCTGGAATACTTAGTAACTATAGGAAGCATGTTCCAATGAAAACGAATGAATTCTCTTAGCTGCGTTTTATTTACTAATATACTGTTAACTTTTTTTGAAAAAGGGAAGAGCATCTCCCGTATTTGCTAAAAGGGTGCTAAATTTTTAGCCATTGGCCATTTAACTCGCCATAAAGTCTTAGAATGTTAGTAGGTTTCTACTCGCCTATAACAAACAAAATATATAATTTGTAGATGCAGAAGAATACATGTTGAGAGAATTCCGTATCAGAACATAAATTTGGGCTTGTAGCCTATGAGTGACGTATGTGTAGGTAAATAACAAGACCGTAGTGCCTCATTGAGAGGTTTTGGGTATACGGCAACCCACTGCAGTATTCGTGCCTGGAGAATCCCATGAACCGAGGAGCTTGGTGGGCCACAGTCCACGGGGTCGCAAAGAGTCGGACACGACTGAGCGACTTCACACACACGGACACGATATATATGTCTTTACAGACTTATGAATAGTCAAGTGAATTTTCTGTCACAAAGTATAATTTAAATAAGAGAACAAAGGAGGAGTAGCTGGCCAATGACGTGTCAAGGCGGGATTTTTAAATTTTCCGGATGACGAGATTAGAATTGTTGAGTCTCTGTTATTGCTCGGTTCATAAAATGCAATGAATGAACTACATTAAAATCAGGACTGAATGAAACGTCACTGTTATATTACTGTTATGGACTCCTTATACTGGACTATAGACTGAGGATGAAAGTTCGGTTATACTTTTAATTTTAAAAGGAAATCCTATTTCTCCGAAAGGCAAAGTGAGAACCAATTAGATAGCAGCGCGGGACCTAGGAATTAAACTGATCTGCTCCTATAAATACGGTCAGAAGCAGCACCAGCAGCGTAACACTCTCCTACCAAGGTTTCTGTTAGCTTCATGGCTTGCACTAGGCAGACCGCTCGCAAGTCCACCGGTGGCAAAGCACCGCGTAAGCAGTTGGCCACCAAGGCGGCCCGCAAGAGCGCGCCGGCCACCGGCGGCGTGAAGAAGCCGCACCGCTACCGACCCGGCGCCGTGGCCCTGCGCGAGATCCGCCGGTATCAGAAGTCCACGGAGCTGCTAATCCGCAAGCTGCTGTTCCAGCGGCTGGTGCGCGAGATCGCACAGGACTTCAAGACCGACCTGCGCTTCCAGAGCTTGGCAGTGATGGCGCTGCAGGAGGCGTGCGAGGCCTACTTGGTGGGGCTTTTCGAGGACACCAACCTGTGCGCCATCCACGTCAAGCGCGTCACCATCTTGCCCAAGGACAGCCGGCTCGCCCGCCGCATCCGCGGGGAGAGGGCATAATCCAAAAGTGCTACTTTCTCTGTACTGAAAAAGGCTCTTTTCAGAGCCACCTACTGTGTGGATAAGAACTGTTGTAATGCTTCCCCTTATTTTACCTCCCTAGGCAGTTAACCTTAGAAGGCAATGGCACCCCACTCCAATAATCTTGCCTGGAAAATCTCATGAACGGAGGAGCCTGGGGGGCTGCAGTCCATGGGGTCTCTAAGAGTCAGACAGAACTGAGCAACTTCACTTTCACTTTTCACTTTCATGCATTGGAGAAGGAAATGGCAACCCACTCTAGTGTTCTTGACTAGAGAATCTCAGAGAGGGGGGAGCCTGATGGGCTGTTGTCTATGGGGCCGCAAAGAGTCGGACACGACTGAAGAGACTTAGGAGCAGCAGGCAGTTAATAAGCAATAATTGCAAGAAAAAGCCCTCTCTACTCTTTTTCTGCCTTGCTGCTGCTAAGTCGCTTCAGTCCTTTCCAACTCTGTGCAACCCCATGGACAGCAGTCCACCAGGCTCCCCATCCCTGGGATTCTCCAGGCAAGAACACTGGAGAGGGTTGCCATTTCCTTCTCCAGTGCATGAAAGTGAAAATTAAATGTGAAGTCTCTCAGCCGTGTCCTACTCTTAGCAACCCCATGGACTGCAGCCTACCAGGCTCCTCAGTCCATGGGATTTTCCAGGCAAGAGTACTGGAGTGGGGTGCCATTGTCTTCTCTGTTTTCTGCCTTAAGGCAAGATATAAATTCTATCCTGGGGATGGCTGTATACATGTCAGAGTAGAGAGGCTCCAAAGAAATTTGCTAACAAACCTGGGTTAGTTTGCTCCCATATATTTACCTTCTCACAGTTTGCTGCCCTTCGAAACCTAAAACTGCTTTTCTTTGCACTGTCATTTCTCTATGTAAACCGAAGTTCTAACCCACCTCTTTAAATTAGTTTTTCCTGGGTCTCTTTCCCAAGGAAAAGAAGTGCAAAAAGGCAAAATGATTGTCTGAGGAGGCCTTACAAATAGCTATAAATAGAAGAGAAGCAAAAGGCAAAGGAGAAAAGGAAAGATATACCCAGTTGAATGCAGAGTTCCAAAGAATAGCAAGGAGAGATAAGAAAGCCTTCCTCAGCAATCAATGAAAAGAAATAGAGGAAAACAGAATGTGAAAGACTAGAAATCTCTTCAAGAAAACTAGAGATACCAAGGAAACATTTCATTCAAAGATGGGCACAGAAATGGTATGGACCTAACAAGAGCAAAAGATATTAAGAAGAGGTGGCAAGAATACACAGAACTATACAAAAAAAGTTCTTCATGACCCAGATAAACACGATGGAGTGATCATTCACCTAGAGCCAGACATCCTAGAATGTGAAGTCAAGTGGGCCTTAGGAAGCATTACTGTGAACAAAGCTACTGGAGGTGATACAATTAATTCCAGTTGAGCTATTTCAAATCCTAAAAGAGGATACTGTGAAAGTGCTGCACGCAATATGGCAGCAAATTTGGAAAACTCAGCAGTGGCCACAGGACTGGAAACGGTCAGTTTTCATTCCAGTTCCAAAAGCAAGGCCAAAGAATATTAACACTACTGCACAATTGCATTCATCTCACATACTAGCAAAGGAATGGTCAAAATTCTCAAAACCAGGCTTCAACAGTACAGGAACTGTGAACTTCCAGATGTTCAAGCTGGATTTAGAAAAGGCAGAGGAATCAGAGATCAAATTGCCAGCATCCATTGGATCATGAAAAAGAGTTCCAGAAAAACACCTACTTCTGCTTTATTGACTATGCCAAAGCCTTTCACTGTATGGACCACAACGAACTGAGGAAAATTCTGAGAGTTGGGAATACCAGACCACCTAACCTGCCTCTTGAGAAATCTGTATACATTTCAGGAAGCAACAGTTAGAACTGGACATGGAACAATGGACTGGTTCCAGATAGGGAAAGGTGTATGTCAAGACTGTATATTATCATGCTGGTTATTTAACTTATATGCAAAGTACATCATGAGAAATGCTGGACTGCGTGAGGCACAAGCTGGAATCAAGATTGCTGGGAGAACTATCAATAACCTCAAACATGCGGATGACTCCAACCTAATGGTAGAAAGTGAAGAACTAAAGAGACTTTTGATGAAAGTGAAAGAGAAGCATGAAAAAGTTGGCTTAGATTAGGACTCAACATTCAGAAAACCAAGATCATGGAATCTGGTCCCATCATTTCATGGCAAATAGATTGGGAAACAATGGAAACAGTGACAGACTTTATTTTGGGGGGGTTCCAAAATCACTGTACGTGGTGACTCCTTGGAAGAAAAACGATGATCAACCTAGACAGCATATTAAAAAGCATAGACTACTTTGCCAATAAAAGTCAGTCTAGTCAAGGCTATGGTTTTTCCAGTACTCATGTAAGGATGTAGGTGTTGGAGTATAAAGAAAGCTAAAACCTAAAGAATTGATGCTTTGGAACTGTGGTGTTGGACAAGACTCTTGAGAGTCCCTTGGACTGCAAGGAGATACAACCAGTCCATCCTAAAGGAAATCAGACCTGAATATTCACTGGAAGTAATGATGCTAAAGCTGAATGAAGCTCCAATACTTTGGCTACCTAATGCATAGAACTGATTCATTTGAAAATACCCTGATACTGGGAATGAAGGTGGGAGGAGAAGGGTACGACAGAGGAGGAGATGGTTGGATGGCATCACCAACTCAATGGACATGAGTCTTGGTAAACTCCAGGTGTTTTTGATTGCCAGGGAGGACTGACATGCTACAGTTCCATAAGGTTGCAAAGAATTGGACATGACTAAACGAATGAACTCAAGTGAAGTGTGTCTCTTCCTCTGTATGTATGAAATATACATTTAATAGTCCTGATTATTTTTCCTTTGCTAATCTAAAATCAAGATGTATAGAGGAAATATTTACAACCTCCATTATCACTACTACCACCACCACCATCATCACAATCAGGGAAGAAGGTTGAATTAAAGTCAAAAAATCAAATTAGGTCAAAAAGGTTTATTGAATTATATTATAACCTTTCTCTCTTCTACTAGATAGACATAATATTTCTCTGTAGTGGACAAAAAACTCCCACCTCCTTTTCCTTTTGCCTTCAGATTTTACCAGCATCAGTGTTTTTTCCAATGATTCACCTCTTCTCATCAAGTGGCCAATGTATTGTAGGTTCAGTGTAATACATAGTTAAACAGAAATACCTTCCTTTCAGTCAGTTCAGTTCAGTCGCACAGTAATGTCCAACGCTTTGTGACCCCATGATTCACGGCACGCCAGGCCTCCCTGTTCAACACCATCTCCCGGAGTTCATTCAGACTCACGTCCATCAAGGCAGTGATGCCATCCAGCCA
>SJYC01062483.1:0-35737 GCA_006408675.1 Madoqua kirkii
ATTGTATTAGTTAAACTCACCCATTCCAGTCCATCTCAGCCTTGCTTCCAAGGCTCAGACAATTTTTCTCACATAGAGGCAGGAGATGGATGCCACCAGGCTGTGAGTAGTTGGAGTTTGTTCCCTGTGGAATATACTCCAAAACTGTAGAGAAGGAGCAGAAACAGAGAGGAGTTGTGCCCTGCTTAGATAAAAGATAAAGATACCACATATTCCTCATTCTCCAGGTCAAGACATTCCATCTACACAGGCTCAGAAAGGCTACTCCGAGGTGAAATGGGGAAGGAGTATGGAGATAAAGTTTAGCACTGACTTCTTAAATAGAAAGTTTGCACACATAGGGATGTGGAAGTTATGAAAGCAACTAACATAGGCCCAGACTGCAAAATACCAGATTGAGAGATTTAAGAATATTGGGGAGTTGGACTTCCCCACCTTTCCAGTGGTTAGGACTTAACAGTTCCACTGCAGAAGTCGGTTTAATCCTTGTTGGAGAACTGGATCCCACATGCCATGAGGCAGCGGGCACAAAATTAAAGAAATAGTGAAACATAAATTATAAAATTATAATAATACTGGGGAGAACTAAATCTCTGGAGCAAGAAGATGAAATTTCCTCACGAAATTACAGTGTACTCAAAAAGAAACATTTAACCAAAACTTAACTTTTTGATTTTCCAAACACCTTTATGATATCGGAATTAAAGTTCTCATCCTGCAAATGAAAAAAAAATTGAAAATGAGAAAATACGTGTCACAAACCTGATCCTAAACTTTAGAATGTGAAAAAGTAGCAAGTAATGAGGGCTCAGGCAATAGAGTCATGTCTCCGAGTAAGACACATCAGCGAGAATACCTTGTTTCCCAATGGAGATCAGCAGTTTCCTTGCTCCCAAAAATCAGTTTACCACGATAATTATTTCACTTTCATTTAAATTGACAAAAATGCCTCCCACGGACTCGTTCGCATTTCAGAAATGCATTTAAAGAATGAGGCAATATAAAATCTCAGTCAATGACTTAGCTTCAATATTCAAAGTTGAAAACAGATGTTGCCTTAATAAGTACCATCCCTTAATAAACAAAAAAACGTTTTTACACGCCCTAATTCAGGGAATGAGCAAAGAAATTTCTCGACTCCGCCCCACAGATTCTCAGGCGTTTGTGGGCTGGATAAATTAGGTTACGAATGAGCCCCTCCCCTACCCGTCTTTTCTTGTGGTTTTCAAATAGGTCCGCGAAAGATATATAAATAAGAATTTCGGTACGTGTCTAGATTTGCGTATAGGCTTCCTGACCTACGCTTAACGAGTCTGGACGCGGTAAAGGTGGAAAAGGTCTTGGGAAAGGAGGCGCGAAGCGTCACCGTAAAGTTCTGCGAGATAACATCCAGGGTATTACTAAACCCGCGATCCGTCGCTTGGCCCGTCGTGGTGGCGTCAAGCGCATCTCTGGCCTTATTTACGAGGAAACTCGCGGGGTGCTGAAAGTATTCTTGGAAAACGTGATTCGAGACGCGGTCACCTACACGGAACACGCCAAGCGAAAGACGGTCACGGCCATGGACGTCGTCTACGCGCTGAAGCGTCAGGGACGCACTCTTTACGGATTTGGCGGCTGAGCCGTGAACCCACAAGGAAGGTTTCTATGTCAGTTTACAAGGCCCTTTTCAGGGCCACCTATCTGTTCACTTGAGAGAGCTCGTGGCATTAAGCCATTTCTTTTTTTTTCTGTTGCGAGGAAATGGGGCTTAATGAATTTGTGGTCTCTGGGTGTAAGTAACTTTTAATATAATCCATGTTTGGGTCAAATTGTGCAGTTGTGTCCGACTTTTAGGCCCCATGGACTGTAGCTTACCAGGCTCCTCGGTCCATGGGTTTTTCAAGGCAAGGATATTGGAGTGGGCTGAAATTTAATTGTCCAGGGGATCTTCCCACCCCAGGGATCGAACCCAGGTCTCCTGCATTGTAGGCAGACGCTTTTACCATTTGTGTACGTGTGAATTAAATGGTTGCCCTATGTTGAGCAGTTAAAGTGCCACATAATGGCTTTTAAATTGTGAAGCTCTTTAACTAGGAACCCTTAGTCTGCAAAGTTAATTTCATAAATTTTAAAAATGAGACATTGATAATCCGTAAATTGCATTGGTGAGCAAGTGCAACTACTACTTTAATAGCCTCCTCACATCTCAAGAAAACCTGATAAACTGCAGCTAGGAAAGACACTCAAGACAAGGTACAATGAAAGACTGAACTAAAGGAAGTGAAGGCACCCGTGAGGAGGCTTACGTGGCACGAGGGCCATAAACTACTGGGTCGACTTTTTTTTTTTTTAATCTAAAAAGAATTTGGGATTTGTTTCCTGCCTTGTCAAATCTACTCTCTGGTAGTCTATAATAAGGCAACAACTAATTGATCTGATGAACCCTCCGGATCCTTTTCTCATTTATAACGTCAGAAAACTAGCTGTAAACACATGGACATCTAGCCCTGTTCTGGGACTCAGCTACACCAAGGTTTTTCATATGTCAGCATTTGCAAAGAAAAGAGGAAAGAAGTCCCCAAAGTAATAACTGAACAAAGTCATCTGTCTTGGCTTCAAGACAAAGCAATGGCAAAGGCCTGTTTAAAAGGACTTCAGGGTATTAGATGCCCTTTCCTTAAGTAGATTTCCTACCTGCAGGCCATTTGAACCAATCCCAGTACTGTGGGGGCAGGTGTGAGGGGAAGCGGGAGGGAAGAGACAAGTGTTGGGTAACTGCTTTTTGGTCATACTGGGTCCTCTGATGGTCTCTTAAGGTGGCCCACATGATTTCTGGTCTTAATGTTCACCCTTGTGTGATCATGGCCCTGGATTGTGAATGTGACCTGTGACCTCTTTTTACCCGTCAAAGCATGTGACCATAGGTGACAGGATGTAAAAAAATTTGTGATTGTGACTAGGTTATCAATAAGATTGTAACATCTTCCAGTCTCTTGCATGCTGGTTCGATTTTTTAATATAAAATTTATTTTTGGCTGCGATGGGTCTTCATTCCTGCATGCAGGATCTCTCTAGTTGCATGGGCTTCTCATTGTGATGGTGTCTCTTGTTGCAGAGCACGGGCCCTAAGGTGCGTGGGTGTTAGTAGCTCTGGCTCAAGGACTCAATATTAGTTGCCCTGTGGCATGTGGAATCTTCTTGGACTAGGAATCAAACACCTATCCCCTAATTAGGGAGTCAGAGTCGTAACCACCGGCCCACCAGGGAAGTCCTACATGATGGTTTTCACAAACCAAGCATCCATGTTGTCAGGTCCAAATGACAAGAAACTCAGAGGACTTTAGGAACTGAGGGAAGACTGCAGCCTATAAGGGCTTCAAGGCAACAGTCAAGAAGAAAATAAGATTCTCAGTCCTAAAACTACAAAGAACCAACCACTAAGTGAGTTTGGAAGCATATATTTCCTCCAATCAGGAGACCACAACCCTGCATAACACCCCAACAGCATCCTTATAGAGGACCCAGATGAAACATGCCCAGACTCACAGAAGCTCTGTGATAATACATGTGTGAAGCTAGTAACTTCAAGGTAATCTGTTATCCATCAATAAAGACAGCCGGCATATTTGGAATCTTCATCTAAGATTCTAAAGATTCTACCATGTCATCTAAAATAACAGATATATTTAACTTAAACTACAGTCTTTATCTAAGTGGAAAATGAAATTTAAAAACAAATAAAAACTTTAACAAACATTGTTTCATGATTAGATGAATCTCCATACTGCACACAAACACACAATACACTCTGGCATGTATATTCGTAGTGCCTAGCTGAGGTACCAAATAGCAAGTCTGTTAGCTGAAAAGGACTGAAAACAATTTATCGATGTTATTTTACTTTCAGCAATACAGACACTATCAAATTTTCAGGAAAACTATGTATTTCTTTCCATATCCTCTGTTCTTCCTGCACTTCTACAGCTTATTTCTGTTTCTTTTGATTTTTTTCCCCTCACCTTTGTAAATGCATACAGAACCTACCAATGACTGGAAGGTAGGGAATATAAAAATTTTTTAAATGTCTCAGAATGAGGATTTCTGACCCTGCTTCAGCACAATGTAGGATTAATTATATCAATAATAGACTCAAGTAAAATAAAGTGAATTTTTTTAAATTTTTAATGTAAATTTGAACAATCATGTTTGAAATAGTCTACCCTAGTGGTTGAAATTAAACTCGAGATTCCACTAAATACCCTAGGCCTATACACTGTTTAAATGACATTCTGACCCTCTTCGTACAAACATGTTCTCATGACTAATATTTGTGAAACACATAAGATTATTTGAAACAGGGACCTCAAACACAAGTGTCATCATTAAACAATTTTAAGTCCACAGGAACTCACCAGAAAATTTTTAAATCTAAACAATGAATGGATATAAGAACAATTTAAAAGATTTTAAGGAACAAAAACATGATAACCAGAATACTAGAATTTACTAATACTTATTACGATACACAATTATTTCAAATTCTATGCTGCATTAAAGAACAAAAATTTAACCTCGTATTATGGTTTCCTGCGTTTTAAAGAATGACTGTTTAAAAGAATGTAAAAAGCTGGAAAATCTTAATATTATAGCTCTCATTACACAAAAATTAGTACCTCTATAAAGAGACACTGAGGAGTGCTAAAGGTAGAGAAAATTTTTACTTGGAGCTGGTGTAACTTGGTGATAACTTTGGTGCTCTTGAACACTGAGTCCTTGTTCATTTCCATGTACAAGAGAAAGCACATGGCCCAAATGTGATGGTCCAGCACTTTGTGATGGTAAAGCACTTACACGCCAAGCGCGACATCTCGACCCCCTCATATCTCCATGTTGTGGCTGACAAACGAGTTCTTGATGCCCAAGTCCTTGGACAAGATGCCAATGTTCAGGTGAACTTACTTAAGCATTTTATAGACAGACCTATACAGAACAGCTCTCCTTAAGCCCAGTTTTCTATTTCCTGCCATCTTCCTTCTGGATCTTGGTCACCACCTTTTTTGGACCCTTTTTTGAGGCCAGGGTCTTCTCTGGTAGCTAAGACGATAAATTGGCCTGCAATGCAGGAGACGCAGTTTCGATCCCTGGATCAGGAAGATCCCCTGGCAGAGGAAATGGCAACCCACTCTAGTTTCCTTGCAGGGAGAATCCCATGGACAGAGAAGCCCAGCAGGCAACATTCCATAGGGGTCGAAAAGAGTCAAACACGACTGAGTGATTAATATTATTTGAGGCTGGGGCGTATTTAGCTATCTCTGGCGTGGAAAACAACATGAAAAATGGGGAAACAAACCCGAGGAGAATAACATATCACAAATATCAAATCATGGATACAATCAAAGACTCATAAATCTGATCTTTAATTGGACGTAAACTGACCAATAGATTAATAGTATGTAAATTAAGGTTCAAAACCTGCTTTCCTTATTGGGTCAAAAAGAAAGGCGGTCATGTATTCCTATAGGTTGATTAAGAACACTGTTACATGACATAAATAATTCTATTAAAAATCTATGCAACATTTTAATTACAGGAAAGTCTTCGCGTTTGGATGTGAACATTAGGTAAAGAAATCCTATTATGTAGCCGAGTCAAGTCTTCATAAAAGCACTGTGGGTTTGTCTCGGACACCTTGAGACTCTCCGGGATTCTAGCCCATTGCACTGTGCTGAAGGCTCTCGATCGCCGCCATCTTTTTAAGGTTCCGCATTGCAAACCTTTTGTTGACCGATGTCGCCCTTAACCCCTTCACATCTTAACAGTATGTACTAAAAGACCATGTTACCGGGAATGAGACATTAACTGTACATGTGGAATAGGACTCGAGAGGCTTAGACGGTAAATTATTAAACAGGGGACAATTATCAGGATTAGAATCCTGATGAAAAAGAGTTAACTATGCATAAAATGGCAGGTGTATGAATTCTAAAGGGTTTCCCGGACGCATTCTATTTTTTATATCCAAACAGGAGAAAAGTTCAACATTACTGAATGATTAATGTGCTTGTGAACCATACTTGACAGTGTAGTATCAATAAAGCAACTCGGGGAATGCTTTTTTTTTTTTTTTAAGGGGGAAGATGGCTGCTGATTGAAATGAACCAATCCGAAATTTGCACCGGATGGATGAGCCAATGTTAAATAGCTCGAAGCACTTCCGGAATGAAGCAGCCCGTAAGTAACAGGAATTGCGCACAATCCAATCAGAGTGATTCTGGTCCTTTATAAATACGGGAGCAACGCTCCTAGTCTATTCTCATTGTCTTGGAGGCTAGCTATGGCGCGTACTAAGCAAACGGCTCGCAAGTCCACCGGCGGCAAGGCGCCGCGCAAGCAGCTGGCCACCAAGGCGGCCCGCAAGAGCGCGCCGGCCACCGGCGGCGTGAAGAAGCCGCACCGCTACCGACCTGGCACCGTGGCCCTGCGAGAGATCCGCCGCTACCAGAAGTCCACGGAGCTGCTGATCCGCAAGCTGCCGTTCCAGCGGCTGGTGCGCGAGATAGCGCAGGACTTCAAGACCGATCTGCGGTTCCAGAGCTCAGCGGTGATGGCGCTGCAGGAAGCGTGCGAGGCCTACCTGGTGGGGCTTTTCGAGGACACCAACCTGTGTGCCATCCACGCCAAGCGCGTCACTATCATGCCCAAGGACATCCAGCTCGCCCGCCGCATCCGCGGAGAAAGGGCATAAATTGGTTTAATTGTTGGCTGATAATAACTTAAACACAAAGGCTCTTTTCAGAGCCAATCACTTTATCTATGAAGGATGCTGTAATATGTGAGTAGAACACAAGTTTGGCAGAGGTTGAAGAAACCTATGTGTATGCAGCTGCTTAGAAAGTCCTATGTTCTCTCATAAGTTTTAAATGTAGCAACTACCTGCACGATTTAAACGCCTCTATTTTGCCTTATTGTATGTAGGTTCTGCACATTTAGGCGTAGTACATGGGTTTTCTGTATGTGTTTAACACAAAAAGGTCTGTAAATAAGTGCTCAGGCCAAGTTAACCATCGTAAGAAATAGAAGTTTATACATGAAATAATTGTCCTTGGAAGTCTGTCAGGTATTGAGACTTGGATGCTGAGAAATGGGAAGCTCCTGACACTTGTAAGGAAAGTGTATTCATAATTCTAATAATGAAGTAAGACATTTTAATGCCAAATAAAAGCATTCCATATTAGAACTTTGTTTCCCATGTTCTGTACTTTGAGATTATAGCACAGTGAGTTTTTTGATGTCTGTTTCTGTCTCATCAGATGATGGATGTCAAGAGATGAGGCCCACGAAGGCATGAAAAATATCTAGTTACAGTGAATCCACCAGAATATCTAGAACAGTTCTTTGTATTAAATTCTCAAGAAATTTAATGAAATTAGAATTTAAACGTTGTTGGACAAACAGGAATTACCATTCAGTGTTGATTACAGGATAAAAGATTGATAGAGTTCATGTTAGTTTAATACTAAATAGTTTTATCACATAGAAATAAATTGACGGTTGCATTATTGAGTTGGCCAGAAGTCATTATTAGTCTGTGAAAGCTCCATAAATAAGGTAAACTCAGTAGTTATCTCCTAGTATCTATTATTCTGTTAGTGCTTTACAAATGAGACTGAAACTAAAAAAAATTATAGATAAAAAGTAGTAGAACCAAAAACATTTCCCCTTTAAGCATTACTATAGTTAACAACAGTATTACTGTGATCTCAGTAGCTACCCCCAGGCTTGATTCCTAACATGAGCCGTCATAAGAAAACTGGCGTGTTTACCTAAAAGCTTTCATATACATTAAGGAAATGGGTAGATTTTGAAAATGTACAGGGTCACATAAATCTGTGTTCAATTATACTACAATTATTACAGCCAGTTGCACAGAAATAGAATTGATGAACAGCTATAAAAATAAAACAGAGTTTTTAGCCTTTCTGCTCATTAAACAATGATGCTAGCTGACAAAGAGAATTTTTTTAAATTTTTTAATATATTGAAAAGCTAGTGCTTAATATGAGACCTTTTTAAATTAATTTTTATTTTATTGGGAAAATGTCACAAATCTAAATAACATGACATTTTATAGGTACCTGTTGGAACATTAACTTGTATAACCACTTCAAGCTTACCTGGTTGCCTATAACTACATGTAAACTAAACACAAATATATAATCTCTGAATAATCAGTATCTTTATTTTATGGAAATGATAGCTAAAAAATGAAGAAATACCATTTCATACTTTCCCCATTTCCTGCCTACCACATGTGCACACAGGTTATTTTTATATTCTACATTTGAAGACTTACTGCAAAGGTGTTATATTTAAGAGTTTTTTGATTATTTGCTCTTTTGTTTTCATTTGTCTTTCTTTCTTTTCAGAAGCCCCAACACCTTGGATGGCAGTAAAGGAGCTAGTACAGTGCCTAACTTAAGCCACTGGGAGGAGAGTGATAGAAGGGGCTGAGATTTATTACCCTTAGCCTCATACAGAAAAACAGTAAATGAAATCACTGAATCTGATTATCTGAAGATAATCCAACCACCTGACAGGATTTTAAAGATCGGTCTATTAAAAACACACCTAGACTATTGGGAAAAACAAGACGAAGAAAACTAATGACCTAGGGTTTACTTTAATGAGAAAAGATGCATTATAAATATTCCCTTGATAATAATAATACTGAAATATTAACATCATCAAGGCACATTAGCAGGGACACTAGATTTTTTTAATTAGGGGAACTTATTCACTGAAATGGAACCTGAGATGAAATTGGAAAGCTTATTCCAGGTAGAAAGGAGAGAATTACAGATGAATAGAACTGTCAAAACAAACAAACAAAAAAGCAGCAACAAAAGGCAATAAAGTTCCCACTTGAACCAAAGGCTAATAGGGAGCAAGTAATAATTTTTATATGATTGATGATCAGAATTTAGGAATTAGGGGCTGGAGAAACTAATTAGGAAGAACAGTTAGGAACAACCTGGTTACAAGTTAGGAAGCAATGGAATCATCCCAGGTGTAAGAGGACAAGGAGAGAATGTGAGAGGGGAGAAAATGTCAGATTATATAAACATCGGCTTCCCTCTAACTCAGTAGGTAAAGAATCTGGCTGCGATGCAGGACACATGGGTTCGATTCCTGGGTCGGGAAGATTCCCCCGGAGAAGGAAATGGCAACTCACTCCAGTATTCTTGCATTAAGAATCCCATGGACAGAGAGTCGTGGTGGACTACAGTCCATGGGATTTCAAGAGTCGGACAGGACAGAGTGACTTTCACTACTACTACTATATAAACAGTTCTCCTGGGTTCCCTTACCCCACTGCTCTCCACCCGGCTGCCCTTTCCCAATAAAATCTCTTGCTTAGTCAGCACATGTGTCTCCTTGGACAATTCATTTCCGAGTGTTAGACAAGAGACCAGTTTCGGGCCCTGGAACGGGTCCCTCTTCCTGCAACAAATGGCGACTCTGGTGGGACTCTTCTTTGCTGAGACTGACATCCTAACCACTCGGGGTACTCAGGAGCCAGCTTGCCTGCCAATAGACCAGACCAGACCAAGCGGCCACAACTGGGACCCTTTTGTCCCTGGTCTCCTCCTGACGCAGACAACTGGCCAGAGTACCCTCTCCGGTAAGGAACAAGAGACTTTATTGACTTCTCTCCCCTTCCCTCTCTCTTTCTTCTCCTTAACATTTCCTATCCTTCCATTTTTCTAGTCCCCAGGTCCTGGATGCAGGAATCTGGTCGAAGGGCCCTCAGCCTGAGCTGAGAATTGAAGACTGATCACCTCTTCTTGGCAGAGAACTCGAATTCTGGTTCTGGTCTGGTCTGATTTCCAAGTACCAGTCCTCCCTTCTCTGGAGGCTCAGGGAAAAATCCCATAACGCATGGGTATCTATAGGTAGCATGAGACGTCTGTAAGGCCATCCCTTTCACCTCCCCTTCTCCCACCTCCTCCTCCTTCTTCTTTCAACCTGGCTTCCTTTCCTCCCTTGAAATCTTTGATGTTAGTACATGGATTCTTGTATTTAAGGGCTTCCCTGGTGGTGCAGAGGTTAAAGCGTCTGCCTGCAATGTGGGAAACCTAGGTTCAATCCCTGGGTCAGGAAGATCCCCTGGAGAAGGAAATGGCAACCCACTTCAGTATTCTTGCCTGGAGGAATCCCATGGACGGACCAAGCTAGAGTTGGACACGACTGAGCGACTTCACTTTCACTATATAAACATCTACCTGCTTTAGTGACTAAGTGACATGAGTAATCAAGGCCTCCACACAATGACATGAACTCAGTCTACCTCCTGCACTTATAAGGAGTCAGGTAATTGCTAAGTAGAAGTAAGAAAATAGTAACTTTAGGCTGGTTTGAAAGATTATTAATACATTTGGCTTAGATTTATGCCATATGCCTAAGTACCCTCCTGCATTTAAGAAAATATAAACATGCCCTTCACACTTTCCAAGCTAAGAAAACTTTTTTTCCTTTTAGTATATTTTGCAGACAACTACTCATACAGGTTCCCGTCTGATATTTGTCATCTTTAAATGTCGATCTGTTGAGTTTTCCTAAACCTGGATATTGCCACTGTACCTGACAGAACACCTTTGTTCACCAAAAGAACATCAGAACTCCAAGGATGAATGCTTCAGAATGCTCTCCTAGGGATGTGGCTTTGGGACAGGAATAAGCTTTCTGATCTTTCATCTTCCTGGTGCAGAATATCAAGCCATCTTTGTGTTCTTTACCCATTCTCAAGTTGTTCATTTTAAGCTGCTTTAAGTGCAACAAAATTTGGGAAGATGGAGTAAGATTTAAACAAGTTCTGATTTCCTTGGAAATTAGAAACTGGCCAAGGAAAAGGAATATGAATATTAATTTACAGAAGCCAGACTAAAACTAGAAGAGCACTGAATGAATGACCTTTAATTGTTTCTGGTACATTATAAAGGGATTGTGAATTGGATAGGTCACAAAGGGTCTCAAACAAAAATACGTGAATGTTATGTCTTTCTGGATGGGCATCAAAATGAAACAGAGAACTCATTTTCCAGGAGGCATAATAGATGGGGGACAGTGCACAGAAAACGACACTAGGGAGCAAGAAACTGAGACTTTGGGTTTGAGACTCAGGTGCACTGCTTATTGACAAGATGAGCTGGCCATTTCATCTTTCTAAGCCACAATTTTCAGAACTGTAAAACAAGCAGCACTGGGAATTCTCTTGTAGTCCAGTGGTTAGGTCTTGGTGCTTTCACAGCAAACGCTGGATTCAATCCCTGCTTGGGAAACTAAGACCCCCAAAGGCATCTGGTACACACTAATAATAATCATAAACAAGGAGTTTAGCTATACCTACTGCAAGAGCTTTATAGTGAGGTAGGCAAAGAAGAGCTTTGTAAAATGTAACTAACTACAGATACTGTATAGTACCACTCTTATTGAACGTCACATTCCCACATAATTCTTATTCCTCGTCATTCTTCATCAGAAGCCAAACTTATTCTAGTATTAAAGACCTCACAGGTCTCTTCCCTCTTAACTTTCTCCCTTGATGCAATCTATTATATTCAAAAAGACTCTTGAGTAATCATTTCACATTTTCCCATTTATCCAAATATCCTTCTCGACCAAACTACTGTCCTAAGAGACAGGATTTTGGGCTCTTTCTAGAAAGAAGAAAGTATGGAATGCAACTGCAATAGATGAAAAATAAAATCTCATTTAGAATAGAAAATCTAGAAAGATAATCACAGGCTACATTTCTTTTTTCTTTAAAGTTGAAAAACTAAAATTTAATAAACTATTAACCACTAAGGTGTGTGTGTTTTTTGGGGGGAGGGGGGATATTCTGTAAGGAAATAAATAAGATGAAGCCTTTTAACCATGAGGTATTTGCCCACTGACAATTTGCTCAGGCACTCATGACTTGTATGGTGAACTCTATGGACACCCTGGGGAACCTATAAACATCTTATCAATATCATGTTTTAGAATACCAATACAGGATAAGAAAGACATATTAAAATATAATTTTAAAATGTACTTAAGTACATATAATGTGCTTCATTAGTCATATCAAATAATAAGGAGCAACAGGTGGAATAACAAATGTCAGTTTCAAGGATTCAGATTCATGTAAACTTTATTTCAAGATATCTTCATATCTTCAAAGTGATTAAAAACATCTGTGACAGCCACTGTTGAAAAACTCGATACAGTCTGCAAAATCCATCGTAACTGCCTATGCTTACAGACATACTAAAAAGGAAATGCTTAACTGAATTTAGTTTGCTAAGATGTAATTTTACCCCAACCATGTTTACAACTGCCTAATGGTCTACAAAACTCAGATTTTTGTCGATTCATCAGGAAAACACAGTGGCATTCCCCTGAAATTAAAAACAGGATGAAGTGGAAATGACGAAACATCCATCTTCCTAGAACCATTTATTTTGCCCTGGTTACTGCGGCTCGAGGAGCTCTCTAAGCATTCTCCTTCTGTTTCCCAAAACTTAATTATTTCTATCTCCCTATTTATTACTTACCACCAAAAGATACGAGACAACCAACCATCTTAGCGGGAACGAATTTGATAAACGGGTAAATTATAAGCCGCCAGGAGTGGCTTTTACACTTTTTAACATTTTTTTTTTTTTTTACTATACCTTAGTGTTAGGGTTGCCTCCCCCAGTGGCTCAGCTGTAAAAAAAATCCGCCTACAATGCAGGAGATACATGTTCGCTCCCTGGGTCGGTAAGATTCCCTGGAGAGCAAAATGGCAACCAACTCCAGGATCCTTGCCTGGAAATCCCAAGGTTAGAGGAGCCTGGCGGGCTGCAGTCCATGGGGTCCCAAAAAAGTCGGAATGAGCAGTTCACACTGTCAGCATAGTAGGAACAACTATGCAGATCCAGGCAGAATATCAATACTATCAAAGTCCCCTCGAATAGGACTACATTCATTAAGCGTGAAAAAAAAATACAAGCTTTTCAACTGCTTCCAAGTATATGCAAATTCTCATATCTCAATCTCTAATTGACGCAGTATTTTCTCCTAGAGACCAAGGAAGCCCAGGAGTGTGTCCTGATTGGCTAATTCTCCTTAGACTCTACAAACCAATGAGAAAGAAAACCTTACAAACATCCAGACTGTAATAATCCATTCTTCAGGTGGCACTTTTTCCTTAACAAATATGGAGGAGGAAAACAGGGCGGCAGAACGCGAACAAAGGCCAAAAACCAGCTCCTCACGGGCCAGGTTAGTTTCCCAGGGGCCGCGTGCACCGTCTGCTCCCCAAGGGTAACTACTCCGACCTGGTTAGGGCCGGGGTCCCTGTGTATGAGACCGCGGTGCTGGAGTACAATGCAGATACCGGAGCTGGCGGGAAATCGGACCCATCACACCCACCCCACCCCCCGAAGCTTAAAAGTCCTCAACGAGTAACTTTGGGGTCGCGTTACGATCGCGCAGTGCAGCGTCCTGCTAACATCCCTGTTAAGACCCAGAGCCGTCACAAGCGGCTTTTTTCAGAGCCACTGAGCTCCCACTAGGGCTGTGATCACCATCATGGTGCAGATCCTGTGGTGCGCGCGCACCCGGACGCACAGTCAGCTGTCCAATCACAGTAGAGCGGCAAATTTAAAAAATTTAATTACCTTTATTGCAAAGCTCGTCGGTAAATTTAGGGATTTATGTCAGGTTAAGCTCTTTCACCTGAAATTAGTGGGTGGCTCTGAAAAGAGCCTTTGAGATTTTCAAAGCAGGAGGTGTCACTGAAGATTTACTTCTTCTTGGAGACCGCCTTCTTGGCCTTTGTAGCCTTGGGTTTGGCAGCTTTAGGTTTGGCTGCCTTGGGCTTGGGGGCTTTGGCCTTGGCCGGACTCTTAGTCGGCTTCTTCGTTTTGGCTGCCTTCGTCTTCTTCGGGCTCTTGGCTACTTTCTTGGTCCCAGCCGCCGCCGCCGGCTTCTTGACTTTCTTAGGAGTCTTCTTGGCAGCCTTCTTCGGAGTGGCCGCACCCGTGGTTTTCTTGGGCTTCTTAGCAGCCCCGGCAGCCTTCTTGGGCTTGGCCGCACCCGCCTTTTTCGCCTTGGGCTTAGCCTCCCCAGTGGCCGCCTTCTTGTTGAGCTTGAAAGAGCCGGAAGCCCCGGTGCCCTTGGTCTGCACCAGGGTGCCCTTGCTCACCAAGCTCTTGAGACCCAGCTTGATGCGGCTGTTGTTCTTTTCCACATCGTAGCCGGCGGCCGCCAGTGCCTTCTTGAGCGCAGCCAGAGACACGCCGCTGCGCTCCTTGGAGGCGGCGACAGCCTTGGTGATGAGCTCGGACACCGGGGGCCCGGATGCCTTGCGTTTTCCAGCGGCCGCGCCCGACTTCTTCGTCTTCTTCTTAACAGGTGTTTTCTCTGCAGGTGCGGGAGCAGCAGGAGCAACCGGAGCCGTCTCCGACATGCTTCTGTTTAGGCAGGAAAAACAAAATAGTGAGGGTAAACTGTCAGAACGGCGTGTCCCGGGCGTCGCCGGCTGGGGGTTTATATAGAGAGTCGCTGAGTGATGATTGGTTGCCTGGTCTGTGCGCCGCGCGGCTAGGGAGGACTCCTCGGCTCTGCCGAGTGGCTGTGTTTTTTGCCCCTTAAAAAAGAAGAAAAATATAAGAAATCTGGGCACGAAATAATTAGGCATGTGGGGGAAACTGATCCGAGACTCTTCAGGCTTCATTCCTGCCTTATTTGCTATACCTAGTTTCAAAACCGGCTCCCTGAAAGTTTCCTGATTCCCCCAACTCTCTTGGAAACTTCGGTCAAATTGAGACAACTTTCAGATTTTCCTTAAAATTACTAGTTCTCTCTGTTTCCTTTGCAAATCTTTCTTCCAGGACATTGTCGTACACATTGTTTTCTTTTCAACTCTATATAAATAACCTCATTTTTACTGAAATATTCAAGGAAAATCGGTTTTTTCGCGAGAGCAATAGCACAGCTCTCCTGCAACTTGTTTGCACTAAGCACTGGGAATTGGCACTGGGATAGAAAATTCTACGTACAAGATAGATAACTATTTTAGCAAAAAGTGACTTTTTAAAAAAGTTTATGAGTGACGAGACTATAAACTGGGTTTGATTGCAGTGTTTCGTGATTTAAACGGTTTTTTTGGAAGGCTGGGGTGTGGGGATGCTCCGTTTGTTTTTCTAGATAAACAGCTCCAAACAGAGTCTTTAAAAGCTTCTTTCAAACTTAGTATAATGGATTTTTTAGACCCAAAATGGGCATTGAAATCCCTCATGCCATCCTCAATGAAGAAAAGTGAATCATGAAGTGAAGAAAAGTGAATCCCAGATGGCAGTTCTATAACAAATAACCAGCGCTAAGCTCAAAAAACAGACACCTGGGTTAATATTGTAAATTGCTTAGTGACAATCTGTCCATTAGCCTTTTTTCTCCAGTATTTAGCATACAATTGTGTACATATTTGCTGTATTCCAAAATGATACTTAAAATACATATCTGATTTAACTGTTTTCAACATTGCAAATAGGCACACAGGTCGTTAGAAGAAAAAATTCTTTAAATCATTTCCTGAGTCTTCATAACTTTCCTTGAGTTTTTACTAGCAAAATACAAAGCTGGCTGTCACAACCTAAATTAATTGGCTGAATATGTTCACCGGAGGAGCTGAACTAACATTTCATAGCAAATATGGTTGATTTACTACTCCATCTCTTTGTAACATGCAGAACTAATGGAACTAAGTAAATATTAGATTATTAAGCATAAAATTAGTATCTATCAAATAATCAAATACTGAAACTAAGCCTCATGTTTGTCAAAGTACATAAACAAGAAAGATATTTTGGTGTTGTGATTTTTTTTCCAGTAAATATCCCTACTTTCAAAAATCTAGTTCTTCTGGCCTACGTTCAGTAGTAACTTGAGAATTTTCTCATATAACTAAGACAGGATAATCAGTTTAAAGATGTCATCTCTCCATACTTAACAAATTACATAGACATCACTTGGTTTGTTTTTCAATAGCTATTTTGGACTGGTACTGTCTAAAACTAAATCTCTGAGACTTGAGACCATGTTATATACCAAATACAAATACAGTGTATAAAGAGGGAAGCTTAAAATTTTGGCTATGGAACATTCCAATTTTCCCAGGACAGGTATTTTATGAGAGTCTGGAAAAAAAAGGGCTACTTGTCATCCTCGATGATATCACTGTCAATAGCAACAGTAACAGTAATATTCCTTTTCAAGCACATTATATAGGCCCTTTTCCTTTTCCGGCCAGAGGCTAATACTATCAGTCCTCAAGATACAGGTAAAATTCAGATGTTTAAAACTTTACTATTTTGGAATCATTGTAGTCATAATATCAGCTGTTGAATACTTGTTGAACTTGTTCCTTAAGTTATATGTACTCAGTTTAAGACAGGTGAAAAGTACATCCTACAGCAGATGTCACAATTTCTTTCTTATGCAACTACTGTTGGTTCCAAATAAGTGAGAAGACATTAGGCTCAGGGCCATTCACGTCATTGTTTATAGATCTCTGCCTTTCCTAGAGGATGGTAATTGAGACATGCTTTCAGCTTAAAAGTTCTTTCCCAAATATTTATAGAATGATGGAGCTGTGCTGCATGTAGATACTGTTATTGCTTGAGATCCAAGTACTTACATTCTAACTGTAGTGTGGACAAGGTTCTTGAAAGCAAGATCATCCCCATGAGACTGTAAATTTGGAAAGTTTCTCCTATTACTTATAGCCCACACACACACACACACACACACAAAAAACCCACAAAACTTGTGTTTAATACATTTGAATCCTAAATCTACATAGATCTTAAAACAGTGTACTTTTCTGCTAGACTAAGAATTCCACTATTTTTACTTTATAGATGTGAAAAATAAATAAGAAAAACTAAAGTGAGACAAGTGACGGAAATCTCACAATTTCATGTCCTCTTAATGTTGGTGTCAACACCATACTCTGCCATAGCCAGTGACCATGAAAGTTATAGGTAGTATGCACCAGGGCAAGCCATGGGGGCTGTGTGTAAGCATTCTAAAATTCATTAACTTTCAAAAATGTAAGGAAAAAAGTGCCTATGTTCACTAAATATCAAAAAGGCCAAATTCAAAAAAAGAGCTATATAACAAATAGAGCATTGTGTTATAATCATGTGCTCAGAAAGGTAATGAGAAATCACATCCATTTTAATTTTTCTGTCAGATGGTCTCACATGAGAACATGCTCCTGCTTGAAACTCCCCTCCAAGCATAACTATATATTATTAATTTAATTTCCTAAAGTAACATTACTACACTCAAATTTCCAATTTCCTTCTTTAAATGTCCTTCTATCTGTAATATCTGGTACATCTAGAAGTTAACCAGTTTCTATTGTACTTTAAAAATACGTCAATCCTCAGGTCCCGCAGCAAGTCTCATTCTCATATATTTGCCACATTCCATTTCTCAGGCTGGGCTAGAAGTTCTCCAGAAGAAATTTTCTATCAAACTACAGCCTAAAACAACCTACTACAATGATAGAAGTGTTTGTATCTGCACAACCACTACATTTACCTGTGGTTATTGAGCACCTATTAAATAGTATTTAGTGACTGAAGAAATTATTTCTTTAATTTGATTTCATTTTCACTAATTTAAATTTAAATGAGCACAGGTGGCTAGTGGCTAATGTAGGAAAGCACAGCTCTAAAACAATTCCCTCAAACCAGCCAAGTGGTGGGAGCAAACTACCCACTTGGAGATATTATTTCAAATGCTGCATCAATTCAGTAGACTTGGGGTTAGTCCTGAAATTCTCTAAGTCTAAGCTCCTGAGCCTGCCTACTCAACCGTTCATCTGACTCTTTGCAACATCATGTACTGCAGCCCGCCAGGGTTCCCTGTTTGGGGGATTTACCAGGCCAAGAATACTGAAGTGGGTTGCCATTTCCTACTCCAGATGATCTTCTTGAGTCAGGATCAAATCTCTGTCTTATGAAACTACTGCACTGTTTGTACACGGATACTTGGAATATAATAGACCCTGAATTGTTGAATGGATGAATCAATGATTCTTGTTCTCAAAAAGGAGAGCATGGAAGAACAAATTGTCTAAATCCACCGGTAAGCACACCTGAAATAAATCTCAAAACTTTGTGACTCAGAAAGTAATAATCCTCTAACTGCCTAAGCGGTAAACACTAGCAAAGAAGGGAGTCTTTTCTTAATGACCTCTGTAGTTACATAGAAGGAATCCAATTCGAGTATGTGGAATGTGAGTAAATATTGGCATCTGCCTAGTAAACATCAATACCTATCATTGGTGTGTAGAACATTAAAAGTTATCCTTTTAACATGAACAGCATTTCAGTCAATAATTTTTAAAATGCGGTTAATTTGCAAATTCCTATTCAGTGGCAACACACTGCAGTATTCTTGCCGGGGAAATCCCATGGAGAGGAGCCTGGCGGGTTAAATCCATGGGGTCGAAAGAGTTGGACATGACTTAGTCACTAACCCACCACAACAATTCATCATGCCGTATCTTCAATACTTCACTGACATAGATTCATGGTAGGTGGCAAGGACATTACACCCCAGAATCAGAAAGCATCAGTTCTAACCCCAACAATGCTACTTATTAGAACAGAATTAGGTCTTCCAGCCTGGGATTCTTCATGTTCACAATGTATATAGTGCTTTTCCAGCATAGAGTGGAAATTCAATTAACTTGATCTCCCCTTCCTGAAGTTCCTGCTTTATCAGGAATGTTGAAATGATGTATATCTAAAGCTTTGCCAAACGAAAACGTTGACGATCAGCCAAATTTTATAAGTATTGCTAGGAATTTAAGAAATACATGTTTTTAAGTATCTTCATATTTACAATTAGTTTTATTCTGCTTTCTGTCCTTTTTTATAGACAAACGTAGCAGAACAGCCTCCTTTTATTAAATAATAAAAATGGTGAGGAAACTTGTACAATATTAATTGAGAAAATCCACAGAGACTGTCTAGAGACCACAAAACCAGCGACTCTGGACCCCAACCAGCAAACAGGAGGTCAGACATCCAATAGCATTTCCACTCCCCCTTCCCTTCTTGGCAATAGCAAACACCCGGTAAAACAGGGAAGAGGCGGGGGCAGAAGTCAAGTTCCCGCCCTCGCTGTTTCAGTTTCCTAAAAGGTCCGCAAAACTCATATATAAAGGGCTGCAGCTAGATCTCGGGTACTGGAAAAGAGCACTAGTTGCTTTTCATCATGTCTGGCAGAGGCAAAGGAGGAAAGGGGCTGGGAAAAGGAGGCGCTAAACGCCACCGTAAAGTTCTGCGGGACAACATCCAAGGTATTACGAAACCAGCTATTCGGCGCCTGGCTCGCCGTGGTGGTGTGAAACGCATCTCCGGGCTCATCTACGAGGAGACCCGCGGGGTGTTGAAGGTGTTCCTGGAGAACGTGATCCGGGACGCGGTCACCTACACCGAGCACGCCAAGCGCAAGACTGTCACCGCTATGGATGTGGTTTACGCGCTCAAACGTCAGGGCCGCACCCTCTACGGTTTCGGCGGCTAGGTTGCACTGTAGTCAGGAAGTTTCTGCTTATACAAAACGGCCCTTTTCAGGGCCATCCACTTGGTCATAAGAAGGGCTGTTAATTACAACCGAGTAAGCCAGGGGTATTATGCCTGGTATCTAACGGCAATAGGTTTGCGGTTTTAACTGTAAGCTAGTCAATTACTCTTAAAGTTTTAATATTTCTCCTTCCTGTGTATGTTTTAATGTCTGTCACTTACTAGATCCTTCCCATTTATGAACTCTCCAAGCCTTGGATAATCTGGAATCACTGTCTGCATATCTTTTCATGATTATATGTGGTGGCTCTTCTAGCCCGTGGGATTTTCTAGGCAAGAAGCAAAAATACTGGAGCGAGTTGCCATTTCCTTCTCTAGGGGGTCTTCCGGACCCAAGGATCGAACTGGGGTTGCCAGCAACTCCTGCCTTGGCAGGCAGATTGTTTTACACTGAACCACTTCAGAAGTCTAAGGGAAGAATGGGCGCCAAAGGATGAGCTACTTAAATAGCATTTTCCAGGACACTGGTGGTCAGAGAAGCCTGGAGTCCTACGGTCCGAGAGGTAGCAAAGAGTAGGACACGACAGCAATGGGACTCTACCCACTATTCCCAGGTCTGTGTAGGTTAAGAGATAAATTTCCTCAGAAAAGAGTAGGCGGCCTCCGAGGCATCAAAAAGAAGTGGCCCGTACGGGGATCGGGCCCGCGACCTTGGCGTTATTAGCACCACGCTCTAACCAACTGAGCTAACCGGCCCTCCTTGTTGGGGGAAAACAATATCCTTCCTATAGTTCACAGTGACCTCTGAATGGGCAAATCTAAACCCATATTTCTAATCCCGCTACATGAGACTTTGTTTATTACTCCCGACTTCATAACCTTCTCACAGTGTTTTGTTGTACCTTTCTTCCTCACCAAGATCCTATGATCTCCGTGATATTTCTCAGTTTGCTTCTTTGGCTCCTATTCCTGGTTTGTGATTTGTCCCAAACAACAAACTCTTGTTCTCCATTATCAATTTGTAAACCCTTCTTGAGCCATCTCTTCCAGAATGTACCATAAATAGTAAGACACCAAAAAAACAAACAAAAAATGGTAAACCGTGTGGCACCCAAAAAAGAATCGAATAACAACTATAACAGAGACTATGCTACCCCAAAATATGCCACTATGGCATAAAAATTATTTTCAGCAAAGGAAGTTGAAGAACAGCTGATGTAAGAATGGGGCTCTGACTTCCCTTTTTCTTCCCCAAAGCAGATAATTGTTCCATGTGAAAGGTGCCATCCCTTTACCAGGAAAAAATAAACAATTTTGTCACCAAAAAATGGGGAGTCCAGGATAAGAGAAATCTGTACAAATAGACCTTGTTAAAATAATTCTTATCTTCCTTTAGTCTCCTCATGTATGTTAGTTGAAATTTCACAATTACTACTCTCTGTTCAAACTAAACACTCAGGCCTAACTGCTTTTTAGATTATCATTTTCCTGTGAAGACTCCCATAAACATATAAAAAGATTAAGTAAAATTTGCATTCTTTTCTGCTATTAATCTGTCTTATGTCAACTAAACTTTCAAGCCTGGCTAGAAACCCTAAAAGGGTAGCGGAAAGTTTTGCTCCTCCTGCAAAGTTTTTCAACCCCTATAGTGGCCTGAGAGGTCTCTCTAACTTGCATTATTCCCAATCTATGATCACTACCTCCCACAGCAAATTTCATTATCCCTATAGGAAGAGAGATTATGAGTCTGGAGAGCCTTTTATTCCAGGCCTGATTGTGCCACCAAGAGGAGCAGAAAGCTAGCCTCTCTCTCCCCACCGCCACCCACTCCCTCCCCCAACTCTCTTCCTCCTCCACATCCTCCTCCTGCTCTCCTTCTTCCTCTTCTTCTCCTTCCCATTCTTCTTCTCTTTTTGTCAGAAACTGTAAAGACTCTGAGATCTTACCCTACTTAGGAGATAATAAAATAACCTGTAACTTTTACATGACTGCTGATAGTAGACACAACACCTAGATTAGAGAGCCAGAGGCTTTATTATTCACAGCACAGCAGCAACAATGTTGCATTGGTTCACCTTGCCCAAGTCCCACAGGGGCGACCTGGAGGGGCCTAGGTGGATGCTGCATGCACGGTGGGTTTGCATCACAGCCACAGGACAGCTTGGGGGACTGGTGGCTTAAAGTGAGTGTGGCGAGTAAACCTGCTGTTTGTCTGGGAGCAACCACTACCCTATTCTTTAAGGTCCCTCAACTCTGATGAGTAGCATTCTTGACACAGCCTATAAGAACAGGCAGGAACTCTCAGGGCAGATTGCCTCTTGCAACGCTGTGTTCAAAAAACTAACACTGAATATATTCAAGCAGGGACACTGATGGTGAGAAATTTTATTGTTAGAGCCATTTGTAGGCAAAGTAGCTATGAGGGTATGAAGAACAAGGTCATTTGGGAGATGGGCCCAGAAGGAGTAGCAAGTATTAGGCTGAGGAAAGAGCAGAGTGGAGAGGAGGCAGGGGATTCACTACGTTATTAAAGAGTGTCCAGTTCTGCAAAGGATTCTAAGTATACGTTGGACTCAGAAACTAGAGACAAACGTGTTCTAAACACAGAATATGGGATTGAAGGACAAAACAGGCACCGCACACTCATGAGGCACATAAAGAACTCAGCATCTATGAGGCATCTCATATTTAAGAAACCTTAAGTCTGCCAACCACTTACCCCTCACCCATGACATGCAGATAAAAACCATTGGTGAGTGACAACTATAGACCAAGCAAAACTACCCACGTGATCAGACCCAGCTACCTTGGACCTGCCCAGTCCTCTTGTTCAACTTAACTCTGATCCTCGGAAGCACATCATCACACAGGAAGGCTAATGAGGCAGAACAAAAGATGTATGAACATTGTGCTAGAACAAGATTCATCTAGCAGGGCCTCCCACCTGTTGGTCTTATCTTGAGGATGGTGTGCAACTCCATCTCTTTCCCTGTGCTTTTTGCAACATTGATTCAAAAATCCTAAAACATTTTAATGACCTCTGGGAGAGTTGTGTGGTGCACTTGAAGGTGAAACTGCCACCATAAAATTGCCATTTTGGCATGATTTATTTGAGCTAAAAGCACTTGAAAAGCAGGTGCAAAAGGGCACTCCTACCTCTCATTTTTGTCCTACTCACAGAAGAATCAAACTGCAATGTACCAGAGGAAAAATAGCATTCTTATGACCAGAGATATACTTTAAGTAGAAAGATCTACATTGTTAAATTAACTGCCTTTTTTCTACCATTAACTATCTTAAAAGTTTGTCATTTTCATTAATAATTTAATACAGAAACAACACAACAGCTGTCATCTATGGTGCCTGAAAAGAGCCCCAATTTTCCTCTACTCAAAGGACCCATATGAACCTTCACTTACTAGTTCGTGGGCCATTATTTAGCCACTAGACACCTGTTGGTCCCCAGTTAAGGAATTCCTAGGAAATACAGTAGGAATTAAGGTAGTAGTACCCAACACACTAGGGATGAAAGGCCATAAGTATTATCTATGTTTAATTTACCACCTGTATTGTATCAACACCTACAGAGTACCCAAGTGCAAGCTCTTTCATGGAAAAAGTAGGTGGCCCTGAAAAGGACCTTTAACTTCGCAACAAGAGCCTTGCAGAAAGCTCAAACTTAACCACCGAATCCATAGAGAGTGCGGCCCTGACGCTTGAGCGCGTAGACCACGTCCATGGCGGTAACAGTCTTGCGCTTGGCGTGCTGGTGTAGGTGACTGCGTCCCGGATCACATTCTCCAAAAACACCTTTAGCACTCCACGGGTCTCCTCGTAGATGAGGCCGGAGATCCGCTTGACTCCTCCACGGCGGGCCAGGCGACGGATGGCCGGCTTTGTGATGCCCTGGATGTTGTCACGCAAAACCTTGCGGTGACGCTTAGCGCCTCCCTTTCCAAGGCCCTTCCCACCCTTGCCGCGCCCAGACATGTTGCTACCTAAATGCTGAGCACTAATGCTGAGTGTGCCTAGAGCAAGACCCTGCCGTCTATTAAGTAGCGGTAGTGCGGACCTTTGTGAAAACTGGAAGATCAGAAAGGCGGGAAACTGCACTGAGTCCCCGCCCCTTCTAAAATTAAAGTGAAACAGGCTAGAGAGATTTACTTGTATTTAGAAAATGGCTCAGAGGTAAAGAATCCGTCTGCAATGCGGGAGACGAGGGTTGGGTCGGTCGGAAAGACCCCCTGGAGAAAAAATGACAACCCATTCCAGTATTGTTGCCTGGGAAATCCCATAGATAGAGGAGCCTGGCGAGCTACAGTCTATAAAGGGGCAAACAGTTCGACAAGCCTGACCACGCACACACTCCATTAATCTATCTGAATCTTAGTAGCTTTCTACGTAAAATAGGATAATTGCTATTAATAATTGAGTTGTTGTAAACAAAATAGCATCTAGTTCGCGAACAATAAATTCCTGGAATCTGTTAATGAAAGCAAAGTATAATAGCTAACACATATTGAAAGATTTCAAAACTTTCTATTATACTGGTTTGTACAATGTGCTTTAATTTATACAAATTGAGCATATACATTTAATCAGTGAAGGATTGCAAAGGAAAAGAATATAAATTGTCAGGGGCTAATAATCTGTTCTTGTATAGAGGTAGTTGGTGCATGGAATTCAAGCAAAGATATCATGAACTCCAGTGGTGGGCATAGAAATTTACACAAGTGCCAGAAATAAAAATGTGATCTTCCTTAGGTTTTTATGTTAATTTTTTTTTTTTTTTTTTTTTTTGCTGAGCACATGGGAGAGCTAAGATTTAAATGATGCCCTTAAAATAAACAGAATGCTCAAAATAGCTTTTTGAAAATTCACTTATGATACACCAAGCACACGGTCCTAAAGAGTATAGATTAGCTCAGCCAAGTTCTCCATCAGAAAATTTGAGATCATGAATGTCAAATTTCAGAACAATTTATTTTGAGGTAGCAGCACCAACAGCTAAAAAAATCACACAACAGCATAAATGAACCAAATTTAAATTCAGTGGACATATCATCACTAAAACAGGCAGAAGAAAGGAAAACATTGCTGTTTAAGAAAAACAAAACAAACACATCCAAAAAAGAACATTAATTTGTTAAACAAGCCTTGAAATCCACAGGAATACACAATAGCAACTCCTAAAGAATTCTCACAGATTTTTTTTACATTGTCAAATAAAATATACATTTTGAAATAACAAAATTCACAAAAAGTTGCTACAATAGTATCTAGAGTTCCTCTAGCCAATTTTCCCCTAATGGTGACACTTTATATATATAGCTATATCATAATATCAAAGGCGGTAATTGACACTGACAAAGTACTGTTAACTAGCATACAAGCCTTATTCAGCTCTCACAGATTTTCATATTGCCCCGGTGTGTGTGTCATGTGTGTGTGTGTGTGTGTGTGTGTGTGTGGTCTTATGCCATTTTAAAACATGCATGGGTTCATGTAACTATAACCTCAACATTGACACAAAACTATTCTATTATTACCAAGGAATGCTTCAACGTTACTGTTTCATAGTTACATCCACCCACATCTTCCATCTTGGGGCAATCACTAATCTGTTATTCATCTTAGTATTATCACTTTGAGAATGTTATATAAATGGAATAATACAATATATAACTTTTTAAGACTGGCTTTTTTACTAAACATTAACCATGTAGACAGTTGTATGTATTAATATCAGTAGCTTCTCATTTTATTGCTGAGTAGGATGCCATTGTATGAGTGTCTGAAAATTAATATAACCTTGACCAGTTGAAAGATACGAACTCGTTTCTAATTTGTAAATGCAGCTGTTATGAACAGTTTTTTTTCTCCCCAGCCACTCCCACACCGTTTGGTTTTCTTTTAGTATCTTCTGCATGCCACCTGAAAATCACATATTTTTTAAATGGCAGAAATGCTGCTGTGATGACTGGGAGGCTAGCAGGCCTTTCAGTCATCACACAAAATTCACACAGCATTGTCATTATCTCTTGAAAGTTTGTTTCAAGATTCAAAAACATTGCACTGAGCTATTCCAACTGTTTCTGAAATCTGACTTCTGGTTTCTGTAGCTGAGGATTTGCTCCACAACAGTCTGTAATGTTTATTAATTAAACTGTTGGTGTCCAGATCCTTTGGTTCCTGCCAGGGGACTAATGTTTTCACTTCTATGCAGAGCTATTCACTTAGGGCCTCCAAAGCCTCCAGTGTTGCTTAATCTCCCCAGGATAGGAGTAAACTCAGCAATAAGGCTGAGAGTTCCCATTGCTAATGTCTATAAAACCTAACAGAATCCAGAATTCTTGCATTGCTCCAGGGTTTATCCTAGGATTCTGCCTTTGTTGGAAGAAAGTTGGGAGCTGTTGTCTCATTGGCTCTTTTCCTGAGGGTTAATAATAAGTGATGACTGCAAACTCTGCCTTAGTGACTACATCATGATTTTCTTGCAGAGTGCAGACACATTCTGCACAATCCAAGTTTTCAGTAACTTGCTGCAACAAGCTCTAAATTCCTGGAGTGTTGAACATACTTATTAGTCTGGGCCCCAGATTTGGTGAACTTGTGCTCTCCCCATCTGCATCATTAACTGCTGGTGGTGCTGCTGGAAACTGAATTCTGGAAACCCCATGAAACCAATGTTTTGGATACCAGATCTCTATTTTTAGTACAGAAAAGATGATTACATTTACCAAATGATGTATTGTTCAGCACAAAAACAAATGAATTAGCAGCAAACTGGTCTCCAGTAGTACTCAGCATTGGTCCTTGAATATCAGTGTGTGTTGCATGCCACTTTGTGGCTGCTCAAGGACCAGTGCTTTTTATCATATACTACATCATCCCTGGACTTTCTGTCTCAGGGACAGGAAAATTTCAATTGTTTTGCCTGATCTAGTAATTAAATTACTACAAACAAAGGTAGTGAAGGTGGTGGATTCCCAGCTGAGCTATTTAAAATTCTAAAAGATCGTGCTGTTAAAGTGCTGCACTCAATATGCCAGGAAATTTGGAAAATTCAGCAATGGTCACAGGACTGAAAAACGTCAGTTTTTATTCCAATACCAAAGAAAGGCAATGCCAAAGAATGTTCAAACTACCATTCAGTTTCACTCATTGGCAAGCTAGCAAGTTAACACTAAAAATCATTCAAGCTAGGCTTCAAAAATACTTGAACTAAGAACTTCCAGATGTACAAGCTGGATTTAGAAAAGGCAGAAGAAACAGAGATCAAGTTGCCAACATCCACTGGATCACAGGAAAAGAAGAAAAATCCCAAAGAAAATACCTACTTCTGCTTCACTGACTTCAGTAAACCCTTTTTGTCAATTACAACAAACTGTGGAAAATTCTTAAAGAGATGGCAATACCAAACCACTTTACCTGTTTCATGAGAAACCTGTATGAAGGACAAGAAGAAATAGTTAGAACTGGATCTGACCAACAGACTGGTTCAAAACTGGGAAAGGAGTATGTCAAGGCTGTATATTGTCATCTGCTTATCTAACTTCTGTGCAGAGTATATCATGTGAAATGCCAGGCTGAATGAAACACAAGCTGAAATCAAGATTGCTGGGAGAAAAATCAATCTCAGATATGCAGATGATACCACTGTAATGACAGAAAGTGAAGAAGAACTAAAGAGCCTCTTGATGAGAGTGAAAGAGGAAAGTGAAGAAGTAGATTTAAAAGTCAACATTCAAAAAGCTAAGATCATGGCATCCAGTCTGAGCACTTCAAGGGAAATAGATGGGGAAACAATGGAAACAATGACAGACTTTATTTTCTTGGGCTGGAAAATCACTGCCACACTGATTGCAGTCATGAAATTATAAGATGCTTACTCCTTGGAAGAAAAACTACGACAAACCTAAACAACTTATTCAGAAGCTGAGACACAACTTTGCCAACAAAGGTCTGTATAGTCAAAGCCATGGTTTTTCCAGCAGTCACGTACAGATGTAAGAATTGGACCATAAAGAAGGCTGAATACCTAAGAGTCAATGCTTTTGCACTGAGGTGCTGGAGAAGACTCAAGCGTTCGTTCAGCAGCAAGATTAAACCAGTAAATCCTAAAGGAAATCAGTCCTGAAAATTCACTGGAAGGACTGTCACTGAAGCTGAAGCTCCAGTACTTTGGCCATCTGATGTGAAGAACTGACTCAATGGAAAAGGCCCTGATGCGGGAAAGACTGAGGACAGAACAGAGAATATGGTTGGGTGGCATCACTAACTCAATCGACATGGGTTTTAGCAAACTCTGGGAGACAGTGAAGGATAGGGAAGCCTGGAGTGCTGCACTTAATGGGACTGCAGTCGAACATGACAGGGCCTGAAAAATACAATTAAACTAAGATGACAGATAAGGTGGAAGACGGGTGGGGGTAATTTACACAGGTAAGTCACTTAGAAATAAGACCCAAGTAACCAAATCAGGTTGTATATACATATATGATTTGTACTTGAAGTAGAATTGTTTGCTCATGTAACTTTCTTAGCATTTAATTCTCATAATGCACCCTATTATACTGGTGTAATATCGTTATACTGCTGCTTATAGAGGAAGAGGACCACTCACTATTTTCAGGGTTTAAGAGGATCTCATCACTTTTTTTGCTGTTTAACTTTACAGATTGCAATGAAAGTTTCAGGTGTCAATGTCCTGGTTTTTACATGGAAAACAAAAGGTTGCAGGTCAACTGTCTTTTCCTAGGGTTGGTACATGGAACACGTGTTGTTATGACCTGCTCCCACTTTGTTTTCTTAGGTTTTTCGGGAGATGATGTACTCATTTGTGGTACAGTTCTTCAAATGTAGTTGTAGGTGGCTCGAAAAGAGCCTTTGGGTTTGGTATTAGCACTTCGGTGTCGACAATCTATGCCCTCTCCCCGCGGATGCGGCGGGCGAGCTGGATGTCCTTGGGCATGATGGTGACGCGCTTGGCGTGGATGGCGCACAGGTTGGTGTCCTCGAAGAGCCCCACCAGGTAGGCCTCGCACGCCTCCTGCAGTGCCATCACCGCCGAGCTCTGGAAGCGCAGGTCGGTCTTGAAGTCCTGCGCGATCTCGCGCACTAGCCGCTGGAACGGCAGCTTTCGGATCAGCAGCTCGGTGGACTTTTGGTAGCGGCGGATCTCTCGCAGGGCCACCGTGCCGGGCCGGTAGCGATGAGGTTTCTTTACGCCGCCAGTGGCCGGCGCGCTCTTGCGAGCAGCTTTGGTGGCGAGCTGCTTACGCGGCGCCTTACCGCCGGTGGACTTGCGGGCAGTCTGCTTCGTACGAGCCATCACAATGGGCTGGATAGACTGTTACAACTCAAGGTCGGCTTTTCTTGCTCTTATTTATAAAGGCGAAGTCATCCTGATTGGTCCGAATCTTCAAATTTCGCGCGGTTAAAGCAGCAACTGGATACGCCTTGTGATTGGCTACCAGTTCTCACTTTCGAAAACCTTGATCTTTTGATGTCCTGTATTTTCTCTCTAAATTCTCCAACTATTCACCCTGTATTTTGTACTTTATATTTACCTTAATTGGTATTAATCCCTTTGTTCGAGATTAAGTTTGGGAAGAGATAAAAAAGAAAGTTCCACAGAGCCGAGCCCTTTCAAAAACCCCGTTTCTGAATGTTATTGATCGAGTCCAGCTTCGTCATTTATCAGAGGTTATAACTTTGAATAAATGTTTTATTTTTGCAATGCAAGTATCGTATTACAGAATTTCGAACCCTTCAACAAACATTGCCATCACTTCCAGACCCTCTGTTTCTAGGAAACATGAAAATACTACCGCTGTTGAAACGTGACGATGCTGCTACTGCTGCTGCTAAGTCGCTTCAGTCGTGTCCGATTCTGTGCGACCCCATACACGGCTGCCCACCAGGCTTCCTCGTCCCTGGGATTCTCCAGGCAAGAACACTGGAGTGGATTACCATTGCCTTCTCCAACGATGCTGAATCTCGGTAAATCTTAAATGTTTAATCAAGCCAAACTGTAAATGCCAATGGCTTAATTTTTTAAATATTTCAGTATTTAGCAAAATTTATGTTCTCTTTCCTACAATTACTAACTCGGTAACTTAATTTTGGCCGAAAATTAGAATCATAAATTTACATTGGGCTTTTGTCTCTTTAGGTCCACATCGAGAAAGAAACAAGGCTCACAAGTAGATATTTATGTACAAAACGTTAATCCTTTGAGCTGTTTTGAAAACGGAAATATTTTTTTTCTTACCTGGTGGCTGGGGAGAGCCAAAGTTCGTTCCAGTTTAACAGCCAATCAAGAAATAGAATCTAAATCGCCTTATTTGCATACAACGTTTCTACTGGCTCAATTAATCCAATCAGCGATTTCGATAGATTAAGCATCTATTTGCATAGAAGCTCTACAAAAATAGGCCGGCACGAGAAGCAGTATTCTTTCACTGTTTTCTGTCAGTTTATTTCGTCTGACGTTCTTCCATCATGCCTGAACCGGCTAAATCTGCTCCTGCCCCGAAGAAGGGATCTAAAAAGGCAGTGACCAAAGCGCAGAAAAAAGACGGCAAGAAGCGCAAGCGCAGCCGCAAGGAAAGTTACTCCGTGTACGTGTACAAGGTGCTGAAGCAGGTCCACCCGGACACCGGCATCTCCTCCAAGGCCATGGGCATCATGAACTCCTTCGTGAACGATATATTTGAGCGCATCGCAGGCGAAGCATCGCGCCTGGCGCATTATAACAAACGCTCGACCATCACATCCAGGGAGATTCAGACCGCCGTGCGCCTTTTGTTGCCTGGGGAGTTGGCCAAGCACGCCGTGTCTGAGGGCACCAAGGCTGTGACCAAATACACCAGCTCTAAGTAAATGTTTCTAGGAGTTGTCAAACCCAAAGGCTCTTTTCAGAGCCACTCACATTTTCCCAAAGGGCTATAATACTGGGTATTCTTTTAGCCTCTAGGAGAAAAGTGTTATGAATTTTTGATTTTAATTTTTCAAAAATTACCATTTCCCATAACTAGGTAACTTGATCAGCTTAGAAGAAACGGGCTATTTCAATACAGAAGGTCAGACCATTTCTAACTAGTATATAAACCATACATAAACCTCGAGATTTGAAGCACAACAGCTACCAACCTCTTTGCCCTGAGCAATTAGCAATTTTGTTTGCCTGTTCCCTTGTAGTTAGATGTGGCCTCTGGCTGAATTCCTAACAATGGGACAAAAGTAAACTTTCTTACATTTGTGAGTCTAGGGCATGATAGCCTCCCAGAAAGACTTTACAGCTCTTTCTCTAACCAGGGCAAAAGTGTTTTAGAAACTGAACAGGGCCAAACTAATGCTAACCCCAGTGTTACCAGACCAGGACTTAAGAACTTTGGTTTCTCTAGAGATGGAATCTTTACTGTTCAACCAGAAATTGCTTCGTCACCAGTTAGATAATCAGACTAACAGACCCCTGTCATCCCCTAAAGCAGCAGTCTCCACTCTTTTTGGCGCCAGGGATCGATTTCATGAGAGACAATGTTTCCAAGGCGAGGGGGGGGATGCTGTGTGCTCAACTTTTTTGAATTGCTCATTTTTTTTTCTTTTTTAAAAAATTATTTTATTTTAATTGGGGGCTAATTACTTTACAATATTATAGTGGTTTTTGCCATACATTGACATGAATCAGCCATGGGTATACATGTGTCCCCCATCCTGAATCCCTCTCCCACCTCCCTCCCCATCCCAGCGCTCAGGGTCCTCCTAGTCTGAGCACCATGAGCACCATGTCTCATGCATCAAACCTGGACTGGCCATCTAGTTCATATATGGTAATATACATGTTGCAGTGCTGTTCTCTCAAATACATCCCACCCTCGCCTTCTCCCACAGAGTCCAAAAGTCTTTGTGTCTCGTTTGCTGTCTCACATGTAGGGTCATCGTTACCATCTTTCTAAATTCCGTATATATGCGTTAATATACTGCACTGGTGCTTTTATTTCTGACTTACTTCACTCTGTATAATAGGCTCCAGTTTCATCCACCTCATTAGAACTAATTCAAATGCATTCTTGTTAATGGCTGAGTTTCCATTGTGTATCTGTAGCACAGCTTTCTTATCCATTTGTCTGCCAATGGACATCTAGGTAGCTTTCATGTCCTAGCTATTGTAAACAGTTCAAGCACATTACATTTAGTGTGCATTTTATTTCTATTATTATTTCATTAGTTCCACCTCAGATCATCAGGCATTAGATCCTGGAGGTTGGGGTCTCCTACACTAAAGAATGGCATCCTTGCAATAATCAACCCACTTTTCTTCCTAGCATAATTTCCCTGTTCCTGCTCCTTTCTGCCTAGAAAAATCTTTCATTTTATATAGCTCCTCTGGTTGAGGAACTAGATACCTCTGCTGATAATAAAAATCTCTCATGCTGAAACTTAAAAAAAAAAAAAAAAAACACCCATGTGCTGCAACTAAGACCCATTTTGGTTAAATACCCTTTTTAAATCTTACTTTTCATTTTAAATAAATTGTCACAGAATTAATACTCTCCCTAATGACTAGTATTCTTGAACTGGCTGGCAGTTGTCTCCCTGGGGTTAGTACTTATCTATTTCTGCTCCGGCCTCAGTTTATTTTCTGTGTTGGGGCCAGTGTGAGGAAAGCAGGAGAGACTCCATCTTGAAGCCTGTCATCTGTCTTAAAGACTGGATATGAACTGGGCCTGAACCCTGCCCAAGAGTGAGGAAACCACTGCTAGTGAAAACCAGGTCTTCTGGAGACTTCCCTCCCTACAGATGACAAATGGAGACTGTAGTTGAGGTCAGGTTGCCCCTGTTAAATTAACCATGGAGACATGCCCCTGATGTATAATCATCGTTTCCCCCTCTTGAACCTTAATTGTTTGTTCTCCTAGCACCTACTTGTAAAACTCAGTCATATACAACAAAGAGGTTGCTAACATGTAACCAGTCACATAGTGGGGGGTATAAAACTGGACCTCTCAGAAACCTCAGGGTCCTTATTGGGAACGACTGCTCTTGGACCCCCTGGCATAATAAACTGTACTCGACTGTCTTGAGTATCCTCCGAGGTGTGTTTTGTGACTCCAGATTCCACAACATCTGAATTGAATGTATTCAGGAAACTGGAGTAAGACTTTTGGTTCGGGGGAAAATGTGTTAACTCATTGATGAGCTATCCAGAAACTCTAGTTTGTGAAAGAAGAGAAAGTTGGTTCTATCTAGCTGGCTATCAGACCTGTGGCCATCATTCCACGTAATGCTTCCAACATGAGACCTTCGCAATCATCGTTTCCTTTGTGAGGAATGATCTTTCTACAGAAGTATGAAGATCTCACTCCCTTCCAGATTTCATGCCACTGGCTTTCATGTCTCATTTCAAGTGTGAAGTCTTCTCTACTTACCCTATTTAAAATGATAACTGTCCACTACCTATCTCCCACTCTATGACACTCCCTAGGACTTTTTATGTTTTCTTAATCCTCTTGACCTGCCAAAATACTGTGTTTATCTTTGTTCATTTTCTGTCCATGAGCTCCACACAGAAGGCTCTCTGCCACGTTATGCACTGTTCTTTCCAGCACCTAGAACATTGTTGAGCACACAGTAATCACTCAAAAAGCTTTTGATGAATGGATGGATGAGGTAAAAGGAAAATATGCATGTAACACAAAATGCCTTCCATTCTCTAGCCCCAGAGATAAAATCCATGACAGATTTAACAAAATGAACCCCTATAGAAGGTACTCCCCCTCACTATGCTTCTGTTTCTTCATCATAGTATTTGAGGTAACATGCCCCCAGCCCCAGCCCACAGAGTTATTGTGAGGATTAAATTAAATAATCCATGCAGAAACTCAGTTAGACTTTTACTTTATAAAGTCATGAATCTTTTACCAGCTAGACAGCTCCAAAGGCCATTATTGTTAGCATCTCTTTTTGGCAACTGACGTAACAATCAAGAGTGCTATATGGAGCACAGCTTGTATTCAGCCAGATCCGCTAGTGCCTGAAGGACCCAGTGAAATAAAATGGAGAGCTCATCATTTTCCCTTATACAGAAACTCTTTGCCTGGTTCTAAAAGACATTTTAATTCACAACCCAAATAAATCAAGTTTGGTACCTGAGAGCAAACAATTTGCCTGTGGTTTTAAAACTAGTAAATTGAAGTATTATGCTATGACTCAACTTTAACTCCAAAGATTTATATTTTATTAATAATTTTCTCTTTTCTCCCTAACTATAAATCACCCAGATCAGCCTCTATTTGCAAGGTCTGAATAGCACAAAATGAAGAAAACTGGGCTTTGATTTTTTGTGCTGGAGCACAATTGAGCCAACTAAGAACCACTCCAGTATTCTTGCCTGGAGAATCCCATAGACAGAGGAGCCTGGCGGGCCACAGTCCATGGGATCACAAAAGAGCTAAACAGGCCTGAGCATATATGCAATAAGAATAAAGCAGAACTTAGTTAAATGAGAGAAAAGGACACAAAAACTCTTGTGTTCTACTTCTCTCAAGTTCTTCCATATCACTCAGAGCAAATGCTAAATTCTTTACAGTCGTATACAAGCCCCTACAGCATCACGCTTCCTTTCATTTCTCTGCCTTTTAATCTCCTCCTACAATGCCCAGCCCTTTCCACATAGCCACCCTAGCTCTTCAGATTAGTTAAATGAGAGAAAAGGACACAAAAACTCTTGTGTTCTACTTCTCTCAAGTTCTTCCATATCACTCAGAGCAAATGCTAAATTCTTTACAGTCGTATACAAGCCCCTACAGCATCACGCTTCCTTTCATTTCTCTGCCTTTTAATCTCCTCCTACAATGCCCAGCCCTTTCCACATAGCCACCCTAGCTCTTCAGCATTTCTTCCTCCTTTTTCCCCAGCTTGCCTCTTCACCTTCCAATGCTTTGCTGCGATAACTAGCTTCTTAGTGCCATCTTCATTGGTTACCTTATCTAAATTTCAACTCTCCATAAGAATCCTTATTCTTGCATTATTGCACTCATTTATTACACATGATATTTGTTTATCTGATTTATTGTTTATCCCAGAGTCAAATATAAATTCCATGACAGCAAATAATTTTGTCTGTTTGGGTCTCATCTGAGTCTATTTCCAATGCATAGAACAGCATCTGGTACTGTCATAAACTCTTACCAATCTTAGATGTTGTTTGTTGAGAGTTATCATGACATCATAATTAGGTTTTAGAATGGTACATGTATATTAAAATGCTACCAGAGGAAATAATATAATTTCCTCAACAGCCATCAAGGCAACAATCAAGGTAGAAGAGGTATAGATAAAACATATTTTCCCAGTGTTGGTGATGTTGAGGATGGGTAAACTTTTATCTAGCGGAGGTGATAGAATTCCAGTTGAGCTATTTCAAATCCTGAAAGATGATGCTGTGAAAGTATGCTGCACTCAATACGCCAGCAAATTTGGAAAACTCAGCAGTGGCCACAGGACTGGAAAAGGTCAGTTTTCCTTCCAATCCCAAAGAAAGGCAATGCCAAAGAATGCTCAAACTACCACACAATTGCACTCATCTCACATGCTAGTAAAGTAATGCTCAAAATTCTCCAAGCCAGGCTTCAGCAATAGGTGAAACATGAACTTCTTGATATTCAGGCTGGTTTTAGAAAAGGCAGAGGAACCAGAGATCAAATTGCCAACATCCGCTGGATCATGGAAAAAGCAAGAGAGTTCCAGAAAAACATCTATTTCTGCTTGATTGACTATGCCAAAGCCTTTGACTGTGTGGATCACAATAAACTGTGGAAAATTCTGAGAGAGATGGGAATATCAGACCACTTGACCTGTCTCTTGAGAAATCTGTATGCAGGTCAGGAAGCAACAGTTAAAACTGGACATGGAACAGCAGACTGGTTCCAAATAGGAAAAGAAGTACATCAAGGCTGTATATTGTCACCTTGCTTATTTAACTTATATGCAGAGTACATCATGAGAAATGCTGGGCTGGAGGAAGCACAAGCTGGAATCAAGATTGCCGGGAGAAATATCAATAACCTCAGATATGCAGATGACATCACCCTATGGCAGAAAGTGAAGAACTC
>SJYC01062484.1:0-11228 GCA_006408675.1 Madoqua kirkii
CTTATATGCAGAGTACATCATGAGAAACGCTGGACTGGAAGAAGCACAAGCTGGAATCAAGATTGCCGGGAGAAATATGAATAACCTCAGATATGCAGATGACACCACCATTATGGCAGAAAGAGGAACTAAAAAGCCTGTTGATGAAAATGAAAGAGGAGAATGAAAAAGTTGGCTTAAAGCTCAACATTCAGAAAACTAAGATCATGGCATCCGGTCCCATCACTTCATGGGAAATAGATGGGCAAACAGTGAAAACTGTGTTAGACTTTATTTTTTTGGGCTCCAAAATCACTGCAGATGGTGACTGCAGCCATGAAATTAAAAGACACTTACTCCTTGGAAGAAAAGTTATGACCAACCTAGATAGCATATTCAAAAGCAGAGACATTACTTTGCCGACTAAGGTCCGTCAAGGCTATGGTTTTTCCTGTAGTCATGTATAGATGTGAGAGTTGGGCTGTGAAGAAGGCTGAGCACTGAAGAATTGATGCTTTTGAACTGTGGTGTTGGAGAAGACTCTTGAGAGTCCCTTCGACTGCAAGGAGATCCAACCAGTCCATTCTGAAGGAGAGCAGCCCTGGGATTTCTTTGGAAGGACTGATGCTAAAGCTGAAACTCCAGTACTTTGGCCACCTCATGCAAAGAGTTGAGTCATTGGAAAAGACTCTGATGCTGGGAGGGATTAGGGGCAGGAGGAGAAGGGGACGGCAGAGGATGAGATGGCTGGATGGCATCACTGACTTGATGGCTGTGAGTCTGAGTGAACTCTGGGAGTTGGTGATGCACAGGTCGGCCTGGCATGCTGCTATTCATGGGGTCGCAAAGAGTCGGACACGACTTAGCGACTGAACTGAACTGAACTGAACTGCAGTGAAACATAGCCGCTATTCAGTCTTTGCACTAGTTTATTTTTTCTGATTAAATTTTATAAAACTTTTCTGTTGTATGTCTCCTGGTTTTAGAACTTGGCATTATTCAGAGATACATACTTAAAGGTATGTGTAATGACCTACAGTGTAACAGAAAAGAATCAGTCATAAACTGAAAGCTTACTTTAAACATCAGACTCTTCCATATTGTCAGGCAGAGCTGAATGCAGATCTCCCCTCCTCAGCTTATCAGGAACTCAAGGCTTTCCTTACCTATAAGACTGTACCTTGAGCTTAAATGAAAAGGTGTTTGGAAGTTCATTCATCCAACAAATACTTGCTGAGTACTTAATAGATTCTTTGGAAATATAATGACTTTAATTTTGAATTTTTCAATTTGAGGTTTGTTCAAGTGAAATTATCCAGCTGATCATGAGATTTATAAGTTTCAAGTTCACAGGATTAGACTAGAAACACTATGCATTTGGCAGTCACTGTACGTAGTGATTAAAGCTATGAGTAGGATCGTATCTGTCAGGACACACCCACACACACTCATACACACGCATACCATGCTGTAGACCAAGGACAAAGTCATGGAAAACACCAGTGTTTTCATGCTAAGAATTCCCTACGGGAGAAAGAAGAAATGATCAGTAGTTAGGGGGAAGGCAGAGAAAGGCATGATATCACAGAAGCCTAGGAAACAGAGTTTCAAGGAAAAAGAAACAGGATTAGCGGAAGTACAGCAAAAAGCTCTAGTCAAGGTTTGAAAACAATGTTCCTTGGATTTTTATTTCAGAAGTACTCTAATTTTAGAGCACACAATTTTAGTAGAGTTGTGAGGGCAGAAGGTAAATGACAGAGGATGGAGAACAATGTAAACTATAAACTACTATTTCATGTACATTAAAAGGAAAGGATAGGAAAAACTTGGGGTCAAGACTTCTCATTTCTGCGTCTAGTGAGAAGCTCAAAATCAGCTGTCGATAAAGAGGAAGGAACTTGTCCAGAAGAATATTGTTGTTGTTCAGTTGCCAAGTTGTGTCCAACTGTTTGTGACCCCATGGACTGCAACATGCCAGGCTTCCCTGACCCTTACTATCTCCTGGAGTTTGAACAAGTTCATGTCCATTGAATCGGTGATGCCATCCAACCATCTCATCTTCTGTTGCCCCCTTCTCCTTTTGCCGTCAATCTTTCCCAGCATCAGGATCTTTTCCAGAAAGTCAGCTATTCTATCAGGTGGCCAAAGTATTAGAGCTTCAGCATCAGTCCCTCCAATGAATATTCCTTTAGGGTTGACTGGTTTGATCTCCTTACAGTCCAAGGGACTCTCAAAGCCTTCTCCAGCACCACAGTCCGAAAGCCTCAGTTCTGCAACGCTCTGCCTTCTTTATGGTTCAGCTCTCACAAGTGTACATGATTATTGGAAAAACCAAAGCCTTGGCTCTATGGACTTTGGTGGCAAAGTGATGTCTTGGCTTTTTAACATCCTGTCTAAGTTTGTCATAGCTTTCCTGCCAAGAAGCAATCGCCTTCTAATTTCATGGCTGCAGTCACCATCTGTAGTGATATTAGAACCCAAGAGGAAGTCTGTCTCTGCTTCCACCTTTCTCCCTTCTATTTGCCATGAAATAATGGGACTGGATGCCATGATCTTAGTTTTTTAAATATTGAGTTTTAGGCCAGCTTTTTCACTCTTCTCCTTCACCTTCATCAAGAGGTTCTTTGGTTTCTCTTCAGTTTTTGCCATTAGACTGGTATCACCTGCCTATCGGAGGTCCAGAAGAATGCATTGTAATAGATAGGAGAAAGGGAACTAATTAAGAAAGAAGGGATGAAAATGTGGGCGCTGGTGGTGAGTTACCTTGAGCAGGAAGAGGAACACCTTGTTGACTGATGCCTGAAGGGTAGTGCTGAAGATAGAGATGTGGGGTGCAATTGGGGGAGAATAATCGATGGAGGTAATGTATTATGTCCTCATTCTGCCAAGAAGTAGGAGAAAGTAAAGAGGTCAGGATCTTAAAGGACTGGCAAAGATTAGGAATAGTCTTTGGGTACAGTGGAAGTGGAAGCTGACCAAGGACAAATAAAAGGACTCACACAAATAGAAGGGCAATGAGGGTCTAGCCAAGGTTGGAGACCAGTATCTCCACATCACCTAGCAAGGAGGTGCCTGCCTGAAGGCTTTCCCTGGTGGTTCTCAGATACATGCAGGGTCAGTGGTGCTAATTTCCCTTGCCTTGGATGGCTAGGCTATGGATGGACATAAAAATAAAGGTTCAAGCTGGTTAATTTCAGAAATAAAAACCTCTATGCTTCAAAACTCAAAGGTTTTTAACTGTAACTATAGAACAAACCCCAGAATCCTAGGCTAGAATTTTTATGGTTTCCAACATAAAATTCTGTCTTTCACTACACCCTTGCATGTACCAAATATGACATTTTAGCTAAATAAGGCTTCTTGCTGGTTTTTTATAGATTTTTTTGTTTCCTAAATTTCACTTCAGTTACTTTGCTTCTGCTCAGCTTGTGAAACCCTACATCTCTCTTAAAATCATGAGGTGATTAAAACTCAGTTTGTTACCTGGTTTGTAAGCCCAATAAAGAATGTTTCCTGTCTTCTCAGCATCTGTTATACCACTTTTATATTACTTTTCATGTACTTCCATATATTTTAGAATATCTTGGTTTCTACTAACTTTTAAATTTCTTAACTGCAAGTACCGTATTTTTGTCACCTTTGTAGTTTGTCACAGTGCCAGTGAAATGCTTTTTCTGTAGTAAGCATGTAGTAAATATTTACTGAACTTACATTGTATTTCACATTTGTACTAAGTAGCAAGATGGGACCTTTAAGAGAAAACAATGTTTTGCCTTTTCTATAGGCTAGTGAGCTGAACTGAACTGATAGGCTAGTTTTAAAGGTTTATTTTTAAATGTTATTTCATTAACTTCTTCTAATGTGAATGTTTTGTCCCACAGATATGGCATGAACTGCCTTATTCAGTTTGAAGATTTTGCCAATATAAATGCATTTCGGCTCCTGAGAAAGTATCAAAACCAGTATTGCACATTCAATGATGATATCCAAGGTAATCAGATTTTCGCTGCATATGGATCAAGAACAATGTGCCTTGATATTAGTTCATAATTTTCTAAGGATTCAAATTCAATAAAAAATGTGCGCTAGATGCCTATGCAATGCCAGGAATTTTTTTTTTATGATTTCACACATTGTTTCTCATTGAATTCTACGTATTTGAGAAAATTTCTCTGACTTTAGAATGTACTGTATTGTGCATGAGCTGGAGAAAGAGTGCCCTAGAATCTGATAAAATCCCCAGTGATTAGGGCTGAACAGAGAATGAAATGTATGAAAATATGTTATTCTTTGTGTAAAATGAAGAGTGTATACATTTCTCTCTCAACCTTCATCTGAGTCAGCCACAGTTTCTAAGCGTCGCCACAAAAGAAGCTGCCTTGTATACAGTATGTACCAGATTCTGCTGTTTGTCTTTGATTGATTGTAGATCCTTGGCTACCTGCTTTTGTCTGAGTTGTTTTATTTTTCTCTAAGCTTTGTTTTGCTCCTTTCTCTAGATCCACCTCCCGCAAACTACTTCCCCAAATCCAAAACCTCCCAGTGAGAAGCTCACTCTCCCTGTTTCACGAAGGGCAGGTAGAATAAAAGCACAGGCAGAGAGCCAGAGCAGAGAGACCCGACGAGTTCTGACACCTTGAAAGACCACACGTAGACGTCCATTTCACTAATCACAATGAACATTTCTCTGTGTTGACCTTACTTGGATTCTCAGCAGCTTTTAACATTATGGACCCCACTCTCCTCCTTGAAATATTCTCTTCTGTTAACTTGCATGTCACAGACCCCTACTGACTTTCTTCCTACCTTTTTGAATTTTTGCCTCCCACCCCGCCCAGTTTCATCCTTCACTGACTCGCTATTAAATGACAGAACACTTCAGCATTCAGTGCCAGGCCCTTTTCTCTTTATTCTGTGTTATATTGGGGTATATACTCCAGGGTCACACATTTCATTAGCAGATTTATATCTCTAGCCCAGATTTCTTTGAATTCTAGGTCCATATACCCATTGGGTTAGTTTGAACTTCCTCTAGAGGTGAGGTGAGGTGAAGTCGCTCAGTCGTGTCCGACTCTTTGCGACCCCATGGACTGTAACCTACTAGGCTTCTCCATCCATGGGATTCTCCAGGCAAGAATACTGAAGTGGATTGCCATTTCCTTCTCCAGGGGATCTTCCCAACCCAGGTATTGAACCCGAGTCTCCCACATTGGAGGCAGACGCTTTAACCTCTGAGCCACCTGGGAAGCCCAAACTTCCTCTAGGGATATCTCAAAGTTATCTCATACTCAGCCTCCCCACCATCAAACTCTTATTTCCCCACCAAACTTGACCTTCTCTGTGCGTTCCCTGTCTGCATGAATTCCTGATGTCTCTCTCTTCTTCACCTCTTTCTGCCAAATGTATAGCCTATCACTCATCCTCCTGATTTTTAGCATTAAGTTGGATAGAGAAGGAAGTGAAGATATAAGATGGGAAGCCCAAACTTCCTCTAGGGATATCTCAAAGTTATCTCATACTCAGCCTCCCCACCATCAAACTCTTATTTCCCCACCAAACTTGACCTTCTCTGTGCGTTCCCTGTCTGCATGAATTCCTGATGTCTCTCTCTTCTTCACCTCTTTCTGCCAAATGTATAGCCTATCACTCATCCTCCTGATTTTTAGCATTAAGTTGGATAGAGAAGGAAGTGAAGATATAAGGATGGGTAGATAGGGCAAAAGGGTCTAGATTCCCTATCTTTAATAAAGTTAAAGACTAGGTATAATGGGGATAATTGAATAAAGAACTGAAAAGGTAGAAGGTTACAGACCGTGTTGAGTGAGTTATTCTAATGTAGGTCTTCCAAGAAGAATTAGTTCTGAGTGATGGTAAGAACCGAGATACAACTTACGATGGGAGGAAGGCAGCCAAAGGAGAGTAAGATGCGTGTCACTGAAAGTGATGGGACCCAAGAAAAGTTTAAAAGGAGGATAATATTTCTCTCATAGAGATTTTATTGTGGACAGAATAGTTATTTGTGAAAATACCCTATCAACTGAAATATACTGTATAAATATCATTTTTAAAATTTGCTATGCTTAAAGTTCTTTAGTATAACGTAGCTATGTAAATATAATGTCTCTTTACATTTTGAACCACACTAACGTAATTGGTCTAATCTTTCTTTTCCTAACATCCTTCGTGAGGCCAGTTACATAATTTATCGTCATTTTCATGACAAAAATGCTTATGTTATTTGTTTTCTTTTTGTATTCATTTTCTGAGTGTTTCATTTATGAGAAGTGGATGTGTGGAGGATTTCAGAGAGGAAATGATGGCAGTCTAATTTTAATGTGCTACGGCTCTAACTTGAAAATGCAGTGTATAGTGATAGAACACCTTTGATGCTGTAGACAAAGGCTTTGTAGACCAGTGTCTCTAAGTCACTTACCTTTTGTTTCGTTGTTGCCTCTAAAGTAGCCACCAGTTAAACTGTTAAACAAACCTATCCTGTCCTTTCTTTAATATTCTCTGTCTTTCGGTTTGGGGGTCTCACAGAAATGTCTGTGTAGAAGTTAAAAACCAGGATTGCATAATTTGGATCATTTTGCAGAATTAATAGGTATCAGAGTTTGGGTTAAGGAAAAGAACGTGAAATCCAAGTCATCAAACAAAATGAGCAATTAAGATTAGGTTCAGCATTTCTGTCAACTGTCGTCAAGAATTTGGGAGTCAAGCCTTGGGCTGCCTCAGAGTTAAAGTCAGGAGCACAGGAAAGGAGAGACAGATGCCAAGACCAAGAGCACTGCACGTGGGTTGCCCTGAGAACTCACCGCAGAGTGTTCCCCCAGCAGGTCGCTGCTGCCGAGGCACTCAGTGAGTACTTTTTCACCCCAGCTAATCAGTCTTCAGATACAGTCTGCACACTCATAGTCTCATTATCTCTGTATAGGTGTTTCCGTGTTCTGAGGCCTTAGCCAACAGAAGGTTAGGTTTGAGAAAATGGGAGTAATCTCTGACTAGAGAAAACTTTTGGCAAGTTATTGAGGTTCTGAGTAGCCATGACCAAACTATTTTGTGCTGTCTTCTTCACACCGAAATAGTGGCCTTAGTGACACATCTTCCCCATATGCTTCTATTTTACCTTTTTAACCTTATGTTTTTACCATTTTGCCCACAAATGTAATACTTTCCTCACTGTGGGCATAGAAATTGCATTCTAGTGCCAATGAAAATAGTTATGTAGCTATTACAGCCTTACCATGTAAATAAATGCTTTTAACTATACCCTTGGGGAGACTTTAGCTTTCTAGAAGAAGCTGAAGTCTGAAGGATGAGTAGCAGTTTATGAAGTTAAGAGATAGAAGAACTTATGAGGAACAGGGAACATACTCAAAGGCCCAAGGGGAAATAAATAAATGGCATATTTCAAGAATTGAAATAAATTATGATTAAATCACAAGGCTTGATGGAAAAAAGATAAGAATTAAGGCTATAGAGGTAAGCAGAGCAAGATCATGCAGGTCTTCTAACGGGTATTAAGGTGTTCGCATACCTGATCCTATAAATAGGACATTAAACAGGAGTGTGACATGATCAATTTGCATTTTAGACTACCTAGATCATACAGACATCCTATATGATCAGGATGAAGAATGGCATAGAGAGAAGCAGGACCAGATGAAGGAAGCTTTCTTAAGAGGCTGCCACCAAATACTAAGCCTGCATCTGGAATGAGAGTGGGGATGGGGAGAAGTGGGTGGATTTGAGAAACATTCAGGAGACAAAAAGGACTACGTTAAGTGGAGTAGATGATGAGTAGTAGACATGACTTTAAAAAAGAAATCAAGGATGAATTCCAAGTTTCTAATATGGACCACGTGGCAGAGGATGGAGTATATTAAAAAAAAAACAACAACAACAAAACCCAACAAGAAATCTCAGGAGAAGAAGCAGGTTCAGTAGGGAAGATAATGAGTTCTGCTTTGGAAACACTGCTTTAGAGCAACCTCAGAGATATGCAAGCAGAGGAAGCTATGCAAAATTAAGGTGTGTGACTTCAGTATGCCAGAGTTTGAGCAGCTGCCCGTGAAGGTAAGGCCCACGATGCAGCCACGAGTGGGAGTCTAAAGCGTGTGGGATAAAGGCCATCCGAAATGAGATCCTAAGACCAAGAAAGCCTCCCAAACACACTATCCACGTGGAAAGGAAAGTCAGTGGAAAGAAAGGCTTTGAAAATGATTAAGAATTAGACGTTAGTTAAGAAACTGGGAGAAGATAGAGATAAAATAAACCTAATTGACAGAAACATCAAAGATGTCGAGGGAGGGCTTACCTAAGGATGAAGGAAGGATAGTCTAAAAGGCACAGATGGGAGAAGGTGCTGATCTCACCTCCCAACCCTGAAACACTGGGTGGATCAACAAGCATGACTATCTGAAAGCACTGCAGGGACTTCCCTGGTGGTTGACTGGCTAAGACGCCACATTCCCAACACAGGGAGCCTGAGTTTGATCCCTGTTTAGAGAACTAGATCCCACATGCTACAGCTAAGAGCTGGCACAGCTAAATCAAATATATATAAATATATGTGTAATATATTTATATGTTAGAGGAATTTATTATATATATATTTGAAAGAAAGAAAGCAGTTCAAGAAAAGTGGAGGTCTTAAATAAAAGTCATAATTCAGGAAAGTAGGAAGGCAAAGGAACCATCCAGTAAGTCAGGGAGCCTTATTAACGAACAGATTTCCAAAGGCAGAGTGGAAAGTTTTGAGAGGGAAGGGAATATTGGAAGTTTGGTTTAGGGGAGAGGAAACGCAAAACTTGAAATATGAAAAAGCATGAAGTATATGAAAGGGTACATGGGAATAGAAAAATGACATGTTATTTTTACATTAAAATGGGAGACTAATGTGAAGCAGAAAGAGAAGAGGAACTAAAGAGCCTCTTGATGAAGGTGAAAGAGCAGAGTGAAAAACCTGGCTTAAAATTCACCACTCAAAAAGCTAAGATCATGGTATCTGGTCCCATCACTTCATGGCAAATAGAAAAGGAAAAACTAGAAACAATGCCAGATTTGATCTTCTTGGGAAATATTGGAAGTTTGGTTTAGGGGAGAGGAAACGCAAAACTTGAAATATGAAAAAGCATGAAGTATATGAAAGGGTACATGGGAATAGAAAAATGACATGTTATTTTTACATTAAAATGGGAGACTAATGTGAAGCAGAAAGAGAAGAGGAACTAAAGAGCCTCTTGATGAAGGTGAAAGAGCAGAGTGAAAAACCTGGCTTAAAATTCACCACTCAAAAAGCTAAGATCATGGTATCTGGTCCCATCACTTCATGGCAAATAGAAAAGGAAAAACTAGAAACAATGCCAGATTTGATCTTCTTGGGATCCAAAATCACTGTGGACGGTGACTGCAGCCATGAAATTAAAAGATGCTTGCTCCTTGGAAGGAAACCTATGACAAACCTAGACAGTGAATTAAAGCAGAGACATCGCTTTGCCCACAAAGCTCCATACAGTCAAAGCTATGGTTTTTCCAGTAGTCAGGTTATGGATGTGAGAGTTGGACTATAAAGAAAGCTGACTGCCAAAGAATTGGTGCTTTTGAATTGTGGTGTTGGAGAAGACTCGAGAGTCCCTTGGACTGAAAGGAGATCCAACCAGTCAATCCTAAATGAAATCAGTCTTGAATATTCATTGGAAAGACTGATGCTGAAGCTAAAACTCCAATACTTTGGCCACCTAATGCCAAGAGCTGACTCATTGGAAAAGACCCTGATGCTGGGAAGGACTGAAGGCAAAGGAGAATGAGGCAGCAGAGGATGAGATAATTAGCATCATTGACTCAGTGGACATGAATTTAAACAAACTCGGGGACATAGTGTAGGACAGGGAAACCTGGCACGCTGCAGTCCATGGAATCACAAAGAGTTAGACATGACTCGGCGACCGAACAACAATGCTCAGCGGCCACATGATGGACGGCAAAGGTGGAGTGAGAGGAGGTGGGTTTATGGCTGGGTGAAAGTTGCATCCTGGTGTCTATACAGGCTCAAATCCTCAGGGCAGCTCTGACTCTAAGGGACAGATCTCTGCTTCAACGTATCACTGCGTTTTGGTCCTTCCTTTCTAGTATGCATGAATTCCCATGCCCAGAATGCCTTCATATAAAACATGCAGAAATTTGGAAAATGCTTCTGTGAACTTACCATAGAGATTTAAAAGTCTCTATGCATGTTCCAGTAAATACCTTATCTCCAACCTCAATCATGTCATTTCCTTTTGCAGTTTGAACCAATAAATCTGTCTGTGCTTCCTTCCCAATTTAGTCTAGATCAAACTGTTTATTTCTAAAAGCCAAGAACTTCCACAAAACACTAGGAATCAAGCTTTAAGCAGCAAAGAGAACTGTATGTGTTTTGCTGAAGATTATCAGGGCCATAAAATTTTCAAGCTAGAAAGGTCCTTGGAGATCGTTTAACAACAAGGAATGCCCAGGAAGGTTATTAAATAAAACCCAGGATGACAGGAGCAGGCACCAGCGAGTATCGCTAAGAGCAAAGCCAGAAGGCCCAGGTACAGCAGACACTTATGATACCAGACTTTTTTGACATAGGAAAATATCTTATTTCAGGCTATAAAAACACAGAATAGTTATATTTTCACAGATACTTATAAGAATTTATATATTCAAGTAAATATGAACACTAGCCTCAGAGTGTCCACTTTCATACTATTTGTTTATCTGATGATGCTGCAACCTGCTCAACTGTTTCCAAAGTGGCTTTAAATCAGTTCTATTACTCATCATTTGGATAAGGAAATGGCAACCCACTCCACTGTTCTTGCCTGGAGAATCCCATGGTCGGAGAAGTCTGGCAAGCTACAGTCCCTGGGGTCACAAGAGCTGGACACGACTGAGTGACTACACCACCACCACACTTATCATTCTGTATTTTAGGTAATCTTACTTCTTCTTTGTTAACTAACAATAAAAAGAATCTGAATAGTTGTGGACAAGAACTAGGTCTAAATACTGACTTGGATCAATATTCTCACTCTGACTGTTCTTAAGAATCCCTATCAGCCTCAAAGGATTTTTCTTTAAATCCCATCATTGTGATATTTAAAAGAATTACTAAAAGTTCTCAAGATAATATTCAGAGAAGCATTCCAAAAGTACTATAAATATTGGCAGTAATTGTTGTACAGATTTCTAGGATATTACCTGAAAAGAAGTAACACTCATTT
>SJYC01062485.1:0-21393 GCA_006408675.1 Madoqua kirkii
ATGATATCACTGACTCGATGGACGTGAATCTGAGTGAACTCTGGGAGTTGGTAATGGACAGGGAGGCCTGGCGTGCTGCGATTCATGGGGTCGCAAAGAGTCGGACACAACTGAGCGACTGAACTGAACTGAACTGATACTTCCATATATTCTCAAACGCATAATTTTAAAAAAAGAGAGAGAATGAAATTATATGGGCGATGGGAGATAAACTGATAAATTTTTTTGACTACGGAGAAGTCTTTAAAAGACCATCTGAAAGCCCAAATAGGACATTGTGCTGATCTATACAGGAAAGACCCAGTATGAAGACAGAGTTAGACACGGCTGAGCAACTAAGCACAGCACACACCACAGATCTAGGATAATACACCTTGAAATATCCCTGAAAACCTGGTAATGTCAACTGCTGAAAGCAGCTCCATTTCTTAATATGCTGTTGGCTGTGAAAGTTGCTTGGTCGTGTCTGACTCTGCGACCCCAGGGACTACAGTCCACGGAATTCTCCAGGCCAGAATACTGGAGTGGGGAGCCTTTCTCTACTCCAGGGGATCTTCCCAACACAGGGATTGAACCCAGGTCTCCCACAATGTGGGCAGATTCTTTACCAGCTGAGCCACAAGGGAAGCCCATTTCTCAATATAGACTCACAATCTCAATATAGACTCAGGTGTTATGTGCAATTGCTTGAGAGAAATTCAATTTATATAAATAAATGTAGTTTGCAAATGCTTACTCTTTGTAAGAGTTCACAGTATGCTTTTCTTGAAGAAACCAAAAATACCATCCCTCACCCCACTCCAGGTTAATTTATTTTTTTAAACATGACTGACAAATAGACTTCTGAAACTAGCATTCATAAATCACCTTCGGTGAACTTCCTACAATGTAGACTGTGACTCAGTAGACGTGAGAGGGGTCCGAAAACCTGGAATTTCGAGCAAATTTCCAACGGACGCTCATGCTGCTGGTCGCAGAGACTTTATGAGTGGTAAAACTGTATAAGTCAGAAGTACTGGCACCAAGTACTCTGCCTTGAGTACTGGCACCAAGAAGCTTATCAGAAATACTGATTGGGTGATCTTTTTTATATAAGTCTCTGTCAACAAAACAGTGCCCTGATTACTCTATGTAAACGACATAGGTAAGCCAAAACTGTCTTACTTTGAACCTGGCTGTGACTGGAACTGAGCAAATTCAGGTTTCAGAAACAGGCAGAAAAAACAAATGCTCTAATTTCTGAACTGTCAATACCCAAATATGTGAATATAGCTCTAAAAAGGATAAACAGAAAACCCACAATCACCTCCACTCAAATTCAGCCTTTTGTTTTCTATGTCCTCAAATAAGCCAACCTGACACTAACACCACGCGAATTATTGCCCTTTCCGAGCCACAAACACGACTTGTCAAGTTTAATAGTCCCACCGTTCACCTGCATAAGGTACTCATTCTACTTCCCAAGACAGAAGCCAACTTACTATCTTCGAGTAACTTTTGCACACTACCTATCGACAATATATAAGGCCCACCAAAGAGCACTTAAAGTTGAAACCGAGTAGATCTTATAAGCTGACCACTTGAAAATGTCCAACTTTAAATCTGCTTGCAATCCAAACCAAAATACTCAAGATGCTCAACTTTAAATGACAGCTGTTTTAAAGAAATTGTGGGTGGCTCTTAGCCAACTTACTATCTTCGAGTAACTTTTGCACACTACCTATCGACAATATATAAGGCCCACCAAAGAGCACTTAAAGTTGAAACCGAGTAGATCTTATAAGCTGACCACTTGAAAATGTCCAACTTTAAATCTGCTTGCAATCCAAACCAAAATACTCAAGATGCTCAACTTTAAATGACAGCTGTTTTAAAGAAATTGTGGGTGGCTCTTAGAAGAGCCTTTTTCTTTGGAGGGAAGCAGTTCTGCAAGCTTACGCCCTCTCCCCGCGAATGCGGCGGGCGAGCTGGATGTCCTTGGGCATGATGGTGACGCGCTTGGCGTGGATGGCGCACAGGTTGGTGTCCTCGAAAAGCCCCACCAAGTAGGCCTCGCACGCCTCCTGCAGCGCCATCACTGCCGAGCTCTGGAAGCGCAGGTCGGTCTTGAAGTCCTGCGCGATCTCGCGCACCAGCCGCTGGAACGGCAGCTTGCGGATTAGCAGCTCCGTGGACTTCTGATACCGGCGGATCTCGCGCAGGGCCACGGTACCGGGTCGGTAGCGGTGCGGCTTCTTCACGCCGCCAGTGGCCGGCGCGCTCTTGCGGGCCGCCTTGGTGGCCAACTGCTTGCGCGGTGCTTTGCCACCGGTGGACTTTCGAGCGGTCTGCTTAGTGCGAGCCATGGCGATAGAGAGAAGTAAAAGCTAGATGTTGAGAAAGATATTCCGTTTATATATACTCAGAAACAGTCTGATTGGTCTTACTCTAGTTCAAAACTCCCGCGAAACAAATCCATTGGCTGAAGAGTCACTGAAGTGATTGGTCAATTTCTAAAGATTCTGATTGGATGAGTTAGTTCACTTTTCAATCCTTCTTTTTGTCTGCTATCCAAAGTCTGCTATCCAAAGGAGCTAATATCCTAGTTCTAAATTCAGAGCTTCTCAAACTATAAATAAGGAACCACTTGGACATCATGAAGGATGCCTGTTCTGATTCAGATCTATGTAATGGGGCTGAAATTTCGAGAATCAAGCTTTAGAAACAGGTTTACTTGTATTTTCTTTTTTTTTCTCAATGGTTAATTTTTCAGTTCTGAATTTAGATTGCCTTGGACAGTCACTTCCTACCTCCACTAGGAAATCACAGGGAAAGCGACAGGCCAGAAGTGAGAGGCAAAAATGCAAGGAAAAAAATCATTGACTTTCCCGTGGTGGCCAAATGGGATTTATGCTTCAATTTGTTATAGCAGAAACTAGTAGCCTCCATTTGAGACTCTATTCTTTGAGCCCACTCTGACAGATGGTTTTCTTTCTTGCTTAGCCGCACTTTGAAAATGATTACTTTATGGTTAGAATTTACTATGCACTTGGTGTTTACTTCTCCGAAAAAAACACCCTTCTGTGAGCATATGTCATTCCAGAAAGTCTCGGTACAATAAGCTCAAGGACCACCAGAGACAACCACCAGGGCCTAACTTAACCAGCGTAGCTAATTTTGAAATTTCCCTGTGAAAAAGAGCACAAACTTGCATCCTTACCGACTGCCCCTTTTCCCAATCCTAGACTGTAGTTTTCCAGTAGTCATGTATGGATGTGAGAGTTGGACGATAAAGAAAGTTGAGCGCCAAAGCATTGATGCTTTTGAACTGTGTTGGAGAAGATTCTTGAGAGTCCCTTCGACTGCAAGGAGATCCAACTAGTCGATCCTAAAGGAGATCAGTTCTGGGTGTTCATTGGAAGGACTGGTGTTGAAGCTGAAACTCCAATACTTTGGCCACCTGATGAGAAGAGCTGACTTACCTGAAAAGAGCCTGATGCTGGGAAAGACTGAGGGCAGAAGGAGAAAGGGGCGAGGATGAGATGGTTGGATGACATCACCGACATGAGTCTGAGTAGGCTCCAGGAGTTGGTGATGGACAGGGAGGCCTGGTGTGCTGCAGTTCATGGGGTCGCAGAATTGGACACGACTGAGCGACTGAACTGAACTGAAATTGTATAAGATTCCTTCCTACTCTTTTTCAAGGGAGTGCAGAGTCAAAGCAATAAAAACTACCATTTTCTAATTCATCCTAACTGTCGCCAGGTTTCCATTCGGCACCAGTGAACAGAAATTGATTTATTTGAAAAGCCCGCACTGATCCTAGTGGTCCTTTCGTTTTGCTGTTTCAAAAGACGTAGCCTGACATTCCAGGCTACCACTACCTGTATTTTTTGGCACAGTAATGTTTTCCTTTTCTCTAGATAAATAGCCACTCCAGCTTTTGTAAACCTTATCCTTGCTGTTGAAATTACCCATTTTCCTGCGATTCATTTCTCTGAATCACATTTGGAGCAATCCCGTCAAGGAGAAAGGATAACTTCGGGTTAACATTGTAATATCCATCCAGTAGCTTTAATGTAACTATTATAACGCAAGACGAAGTACTGTTGTTTACGCGCTCTTTTAAATTTGAGAATGTGATGGCTCTTAAAAGAGCCTTTGGGTAAGAGGTTGTAGCGACAGAGATCTAGGTAGGTTCACTTGCCCTTGGCCTTGTGGTGGCTCTCAGTCTTCTTGGGCAGCAACACTGCCTGGATGTTGGGGAGCACGCCACCCTGAGCGATAGTGACTTTGCCCAGCAGCTTGTTGAGCTCTTCGTCGTTGCGGATTGCCAGTTGCAGGTGACGCGGGATGATGCGGGTCTTCTTGTTGTCCCGGGCCGCGTTGCCCGCCAACTCCAGGATCTCGGCCGTCAGGTACTCCAGCACCGCTGCCAGGTACACTGGGGCCCCGGCACCGACCCGCTCGGCATAGTTGCCTTTGCGAAGCAGCCGGTGCACTCGGCCCACGGGGAACTGGAGTCCAGCTCGCGAGGAGCGGGTTTTCGCTTTAGCGCGTGCTTTGCCGCCCTGTTTTCCACGACCAGACATAACGAGACACCAGAAGCAAGCTGAGACCCAGAGAAATGGATCCTCAAGGCACAAGAAGCTAGGTAATTATACTCTCCGGCGGTTTGGTAAAACAGCCTATGCGATTGGCCAAACACAAATTCAAGCCAATCAAAAGGCAGATCTGAAACACCACCTGCTAATTTGCATAGGGGGTTTGTAGTGAAAAGGTCAAATTATGTAACTGTGAGCTAAGGGAAGAGCCAATAAGAGTTTGAAATAAAGAGCCTATCAGAGGTCAGGATGTGATGAAAAGACCAATCATAAATTGTAATTCTGCCATCCTGTATTTGCATACAGGCCAAACAAATACTAAGGTCTTTGGCTTGTGGGCGTATTTTGTATTCGCTTTCTGGTTCTGCTTAAATTTTGAGATGCCAGAGCCAGCCAAGTCCGCTCCTGCTCCTAAGAAGGGCTCCAAGAAGGCGGTTACCAAGGCGCAGAAGAAGGACGGCAAGAAGCGCAAGCGTAGCCGCAAGGAGAGCTATTCCGTGTACGTGTACAAAGTGCTGAAGCAGGTCCACCCGGACACCGGCATCTCCTCCAAGGCCATGGGCATCATGAACTCCTTCGTCAACGACATTTTCGAGCGCATCGCTGGCGAGGCGTCGCGCCTGGCGCATTACAACAAGCGCTCGACCATCACATCCAGGGAGATCCAGACAGCGGTGCGCCTGCTGCTGCCCGGGGAGCTGGCCAAGCACGCGGTGTCTGAGGGCACCAAGGCCGTCACCAAGTACACCAGCTCCAAGTAAATTTCGTCATTTGAAACAACGCAAATAACTCAAGGCTCTTTTAAGAGCCACCCACTTAGTCTCAAAGGATCTGTAACTTTCCAGACTATATTAAAATGGCTCAGTCAAGCAGTAAGAAAGATTATATACAGCCATCCAAGGTTAAGGTTTCTGACCATTGTATGAGGAAAAATGTCTATGCCTCAACCCACCCAATGCCAAAGAAGCTAATTTTGAGCAGCGTAAGCTTGACCGCAAAGTTTAGTTTGCTACATATTAGCCACCTGTTTTTGCAAACGTCTCTTAAAAGGATGCCAGGTATTCTAAGCTGGCTATTTTTAAGAAGCAGGAAAATCTCTTAGAAGAGTGAGTGTTTCCTAAAGACATTTACATTTATAAAGAAATAATCCAATTATAAGAGTGGTTTCCTTGCTTTACCGGGAAGAAAAATGTCCAAATAGAATCTGCTTTTTCTGGAAAAGGACACTACTTAAATCTGCATAAAAAATCTTAACTAATTTTGTTTACATTGCTTTTCCTGGTTACCTCTAAAAACAACTGACTGCCTACTCCCATTATGTTTTTTTTTTTTAATCTGAAGATGGTATTTTAAGGTAGTGGCTCAGGCATTTTGTAGTCTGTTTTACTGGGGATCTCCACTGTACAGAGGAGGTAATACAAATTAGGTGTTTCGGTTTGTCTTTCCCTGTTAATATATCTTGTATCAATTAGACCAAACAAAGAATATGGAAAGAAAGGGAAAATTTTTTCTCCCTATATCTACACAGACTTCTATGAACATTAAATGTTAACTACATTTTGTAATAGTGCTTGTGAAGGAAATTCCCTAAAGCCTACATATAATTAAAGCATTCATTTCTCACTTTCCAAGGTTAATTGTAAATACAGTTTAAAACAGTGTATTCTGGAAAACAAATACGTATATTTAAGAAATAGATAAGCATGGTTTAAGGAGAAATCCCCCAGCGTATTTAGCCTCCTTGATCACTAAATTTGGACATGGTACTTAAACCATTTGTGAGCATTTCCTTACCTCTAAAATGGGAATAATAATTAACAACTACTATGTGACATGGCTGGGGTGATCAATAAAAGAGCCCTTAGGGTGGTGCTGGCACAAATATCCTCTAAAATATTAGCTGTTGCTAAAGCGGCTAGGTGAAGCTCTGGGAAATTGCCCTCAGATCTGTCCACTTTAGAATCTCAGAATTCTGAGTCCTTGAACAAGGCAGTGAGCTGTAAAGACTACTAGCATTTACACCAATTAGGATTCTTTGTCTGGCACTGCGAACAATTCAAGCCGCTTCTAACAGGCCTGCACCTGTTGAAAAAGCAATTCTCTTCCCTGAACTGTTTTGAGGAAAACTTAGTGCCTGTGACTCTTAAGTCTTCCCTGCCTTTGATGGCTAGTTCAAGCAACATATGAGTCATTTTCCAGGGATTTTTCTCCTGCCTCACTAGGGCTAGATGTATCTTTTCAATAGTCAGATGTGTTGGGTTCCAAGGCCATAAGCAAACTACTCACCTCCATTTGCCTCTCAAACTTGGTCTCTTTTTTCTCCACACCCCCTTGGCCTCCCTCTGCCCTCCAGATAACTTCCTTGCTACCTCCAGGCTTTGCTACTTAGTCCTCCTTCCATTTGGAACTTCACTTTCTCAGTCTTTTCCCCCCAAGCATCATTTACAAGTAAAGCCTTCTAGTGGTGCTGGTTTAATCACTACATCATGTCTGACTCTTACGACCCCAGGGACTGTATCTCACCACGATTGTCTGTCCACAGGATTTCCCTGACTAGAATACTGGAGTGGGTTACCATTTTCTTCTCCAGGGGATCTTCCTGACCCAGGGATCAAACCCACATCTTCTGAATTAGAGTCAGATTTTTTCCCCAAACCTTCCTATGTCATTTAAAGTACCATCTCCTTCCTCTACACTATATACAGGTTTTCCTAGCTTCAGTTTTGCTCATAGCACCGTCTAACAAACTGTTTTACCTGTTTTGTCTGTGCCCCTTCCAACAAAATATAAGCTCCATGCACTTAGAAATACTGTTTTGTTTACCGTTGTTCGCTGCTATAATTCCATAGCATCGAACAGTGCCTGGTACAAGCCATGTGCTCAATTTTGTTTGTGCTCAATGTTAAATTAACATCATCGTATGAATTTATCTCCTCAGATCAGTGCCTTAGCTCCAATAACATCTGATTCTTTCCATATTTAAACACCAGAGCCCATATCTGCTTTTGAATGTACTATCTAGGTTGGTCATAACTTTTTTTCCAAGGAGTAAGCGTCTTCTAATTTCATGGCTGAAATCACCATCTGCAGTGAATTTGGAGCCCCCCAAAATAAAGTCTGACATTGTTTTTATTGTTTCCCCATCTATTTCCCATGAGGTGATGGGACCGGATGCCATGATCTTTGTTTTCTGAATGTTGAGTTTTAAGCCAGCTTTTTTTTCATTCTCCTTTTGACCTTCATCAAGAGGCTCTTCAGTACCAAATGACTCCATTGATTTCTGGCTTTCAAAGTATCACCCGACAAAATTTTACAAAGAAACTATTAATAATTATCCTAAACCAATGACTGACCTAGAACCTACAAAATCCGCTTAACAAGTGACCCTGATGTACAATAGTAATTACATACAATGATCTATAACCTGTTCCTTGACAAGAAAATTAATGTTTTTCTCAGTCAAATCTAGGGGAAATCACTTCTACTTTGTAGGTCATACAGGGTACAGAAATTAAGGAAAATAACCCCATTCAGGAAACAAGCCAAACCAGGAGGACATTCTATAGGCCAGGTCTACATCAAATCAATGTCAAAAAACTAAGTGAGATTCAGGAAATCTGGAGAAAACATGTATCGACGCATTAAGAGACCTGAGACAGAACAAAAGGGAAGATTGGATCTTCCTCTGAACGAACCAGATCTCTAAGACATTTAAGGTATAACAGGGATTTGTTCATGTGCACCGACCATTAGGTATTTAGTTAGGCAGTGAGTATACCGGTAACTTTTTAAAACAAACAAGAACAGTGCATACTTCCTTTGACTTAAATAATCCTGATGTCTGTATAGTACGTTTTTAAATGTTTAATCTTAAACCTAAGTGTCATTCATGTTGCTCATTTAAAAACATATTTCCTGTCGACTTTTTAAATTTTTCAAGCAGGAATTCAGACTATAGTGTCCTCTATAACCTAATACATGGTAGCTCTCCCGGCGGGTCCATTGTCATTGTTCCCCCAATACGTGGGTACAAGCTTTAGTCAGCCGAGCCCAGCAGCAGCGCCACACGCCAGCCGAGCCCAGGAGCGCGCCCCCGCAGAGTGAAAGACCCGCCCTACGCGTGAATTCGCCTTTGTTCCGAGTCGCGCTTCCCGCCGCGGGCGCGGGCTTTCTTTGTTCCTCTGCTTCGCCGCCATCTTGAGCACAGGGCACCGCCGGGGGAGAGCCAGGGATCGCTACATCGCGGTGAGTGTAAGCCGACTTCTCTGTAATACTGAAGTACCGCGGATACTCGATTCCAAATTCGAAATACCTCAGAATTAAATCTTTCTGGGGTAGACAGTGTCTCATAAAACTAAAACGCGCCGAAGTTATTTTTAAAGCCACAGTTAACTAACATCTCTCGAAAAGTTCCTGTGTGCGTAGTCATGTGTGACTCTGCAATCCTATCCTTGGTATTACCTTGGCAAAAATACTGGGGTGGGTTGACATGCCATCCTGCAGTGCTCCAATTCCGAGAGGTGGATTTGTTTAGCGAAACTGAGCATGTGAGTTGTGCCTTAAGAAGCAAGTGAGACAGCATAGCGCTCGCCAGCTCTTTCATCGAAACATGTGGGCGGCCCTTAAAAGGGCCTTTGGTGGAAATATTAAGAACGCCGAAAACCGGCAGCTTAACCGCCAAAGCCGTAGAGGGTGCGGCCCTGGCGTTTCAGCGCGTAGACCACATCCATGGCAGTGACAGTTTTGCGTTTGGCATGCTCGGTGTAGGTGACCGCGTCGCGGATCACATTTTCCAGGAACACCTTCAACACCCCGCGGGTCTCCTCGTAAATGAGGCCAGATATGCGCTTAACTCCTCCACGCCGGGCCAGACGACGGATGGCGGGCTTAGTGATGCCTTGGATGTTATCGCGAAGAACCTTGCGGTGACGTTTAGCGCCACCTTTTCCAAGGCCCTTCCCGCCCTTGCCGCGTCCAGACATGATAAAGCTGCCAAGAGAACTTCCAAAACAGCACCGACAAGGCCGAGGCAATTCCCTTATATGAGCGGATTCCGGACCGAAGTGAGAACTGAAAGCGCTTTCGCGGGCACATTCATTTACCCTGCCAGCCCGCCCCTCCCCTCGTGACCCAGTTGTGGGTGACGTCACGACAACTTAGTCCCCGCCCACCTAGCGGGCTCTTTGCTGAGGATTCTCCGGTGGGTCCTCCATCCCTAAGCAGGAATTTTCGAACGCAATTTAAAACTGGGTCAGACTAAAGAAATTAACATTTTTTACTAATTTTCTTTTGCTGCTTAGGATGCTTTGGGACGGTTGCACTGCAGCCTTGGCCCACATGACCGGAACTGCAGTAACCTCCGTTGGAAATGAGGGCCCGGCTTTACCTCCACGTTTACGGGCCCTTCAGCACTGCTGCTCCGTCCCGGTAACAAAACCCGTTCAAATCGAAACACCCCTCCAGAGGAGTTTAAAAGCTTCAAGACCTCGCCTTTTCTATCACCAAGCCAAGGGAAATCTAACCAAAAGATTTTTTTTCCCAAAAGGCAAATACATATGGTTGGTTAGCGATTCTCCGGTAGAAAACTCGCCAGCCGCGCGAACCTAAGTTCCTTTCACTTCTTATTTTCTTCTCTGATTATTAAAACTTGTAATTCTGATTTAATTATTTAACCGTTCCTCCTTCTTCGCTCAGTAACTTAACTCCGTATTAATGTTTACTTTTCTACTGCTTGTTTTCTCTGATTCTGGTAGCGACATTAATCCAAACTCTTCGCATCTTGTAGCTAAAGTATTGAAATACCCTTCCCCGCCCCCGCCCTTACGGTTTTCTAAAGTTAGAGGCGTGCTTCCTAGTACAGTTAAGTGTATTATTAGTAAGAGCACTAGGTTGTTAAGCAGAGTGGCGCAGCGGAAGCGTGCTGGGCCCATAACCCAGAGGTCGATGGATCGAAACCATCCTCTGCTAACTTCAACTTTTTTTGAACTTCTTGAAAATACCCTGAAAATAAATGTGAAAACCGTTTCCGTGATTTCTTCTGTTTGCCAAAGTAACCGTGTTATTATTGTCTCCAGTTTTCATGACAGCGTTCATTGTCTTTTGATGCTGTGAAAGTGCTGAATTAAGAGAGGAGTGGAAGCCCAGATCTTGTTATGCTTCCTTCTATTCATAATCCAGAAAGTACTGTTTTTAAGAAATTGAGACCATGTAGTTAAAGTGACAAACTAAAAATCTCCTGGGCCATCCCTGCGCCGATTCTTTGGAACTACTAGAGTTTTAATCTTTGGAGTAAATAGGTAACAGTTTGAGACAAGAGTGCAGAGTTTGGTAACATTGTACACTGACCTCAGAAGACCACTTCGGCCGCTATTGTAAATGTCTCTACCCTCTACCTTCCTTTTCAACCTCTAACAGAAGTATTCTCTATGCTTATTTTTTACATATATGTGTGTGCTGTTTTATATATTTTTTTCTCTCTCAGAAAGGATTCCTATTCAGATATTTATGTTACATACTGTGCTAGGAACTAAGAAAACTCATTAAGTAACCTACAGGGTAGACATGCTTTTAAAACAATATGTAACTATGTACAGTACACGTGTGTACAGTACAGACATTTCTTTAAAAGATTGTACACTAAGTGCAACGGGGAAAAAGGAAAATGATGTTTCCAGTAGCCCTATGACCACCCAGTAGTTGGTGATTCGCTGGAAGGATTCACATGAATCAAGATATATCCAACGTTAAGATTTATTACAGCAAAGAAAAAAAGTGTAGACACAAAAAGGAAAAGATATACACAAGCAAATACTAGAGAAGCCTTCCTTGTCCTCCATCTTCAAGATGACATGGATGCTCTTTCTTGCTTGAGTGGAAAAGTCATGAAAAGAAAGACACCAATCACGTGCAAAAATCATTTTGGCTGAATTTCAAGGCCAATAATTTTCTCAAAGATAAGACAGAGTTTCCAACAAGGCTGTGCATATATATGTATGGATGTGTGTGTGTGGATGTGTGTGTGTGTGTGTGTGTGTGTGTGTGTGTATGCAACGTTTTGGCATCCTTTATGTGCCATATACTCCCTCCATGGAGCACCCAAGACCGAAATAATTGTCAGTTCTTATCTTTCACAAGGCGGTACTCCTTGGCCCCAAAAAACTCCTGTAATCTCGAATTTGCATTTTTCTAGCAATAGGGCGTGGGTGGCTCGGGCACCGTTGCCTTTTTGCCTTTATGCAGCTTTCACGATTCAGGACGAGACAGAAAATTTACTGAGTGTCTCAGGAGTTTTGCGTCCTTGGAGACCACGTGGCCTAACGGATAAGGCGTCTGACTTCGGATCAGAAGATTGAGGGTTAGTTTTGACTTTCCACTCCAAAGCTACAACCTCTTCTCTGTTAGTCCTAAGTTCCAGCTGCTGGAATCTGTCACTGGTTTCCACTCTTTTCATCTGAACTTCTTTTTTTTCCCTTTGGCTTTATTGCTGTCAAAAGGATGAGAACAGCTTTTATTCAAACAGAAATTACAGAACAAAATATTAAGGTCATTAAAAGAGCTGGACTGTTTGCAAAGTGTATGCAACGAAAAATGTACAAAAAACTTTTTTCTGTACCTAAATAACTGAATTTAATAATAAGTTAGGATGAATAAAACTTAATTTTCAATGTCTAATTCTCAGTGAAACATATGATGTTCCCAGATTCAAATCATATGAAGGCTTAGCTCTTTTCTACTAAACATATTCCTCTTTCTCTGTTTTTTGGAAACAATAGAAGAGATTAGCACATTTAAAATTATCTTTTGCGTGGGACTCTTTTCGACCCTATGGACTGTATCCCCCCAGGTTCCTCTGTCCATGGGATTCTCAGGCAAAAATACTATGGGTTGCCATCTTCCCAACCCAGGGAGGCAGCCTGTGTCTCCCTCTGTTACATTGCACAAGGGTAGCAGGGGTTTCATACCTACTGAGAAGCCCCTACAATAATCTTTTAATGTGTATTAAAAGAAGTGACAAATACCCTAGGTATATTCTGCCTGGACAGTTTTTTTTTTTTCCTCCCATGTCAATATCATGCACACACACGTATACATACACACATATACAGTATCCTGTTATTTCATGATTATCTGTTGAATGTTTACAGTGTGCAAAGTTGAGGAGACAAGGATCTAAAAGGGGTGGTACCCCTACAACCTTATTCTCAAGCAAGGTAACATGGGGTGGAGAGGCAAGAGGGTTAAGACTGACTGCTCAGATATCCAATATCTGTGATTATTTGTTGGAGAAAATTCAAAGATATAAAAAAAAATACCAATTCCTCAAGACTCCACTCACCCAATTCCTTAAGACTCCACTTTGGCCTCCAATCTGAATCATCGTTTCCTCGGTTTTTATTTTCCAATTAAAATGGGTTATAGTTTGTGAGCTATCTTTGAACCACATGTACCACATAAGCCATATCTTATAAAATTCAAAATCCAATTTTACTGCAAAATCTGTACTTCATAGGTGTCAATCCTCATGAGCCTTTGGAAGATCTGCTGACCTATGACAAGTGTACTTTAGAAGGATTTTCCAAGTTTCAAAAATCATAATCCCAGTCACTGGATTTGAACACATTAGAAAGACCTTATCACCTTAACCTCTTGCTTGGTTCCCATGAACCTTAGTAAGGAAAAGTTGGTTATATGATTTTTTTCTTTTTTTTAAGCAAGCAGTTTGTCTGGTCTCTACCTCGGTATTCTCATTCGTAAAACAAAGACAGGTGATGGGAGAGAGGATTTTCCAAAAGATCATCTTTATGGTCCCTTCAAATTTTGTTATTCCACATCATGTACCCAGCCCTTTCCTATAGTTTTCCTGTAAGGTGAAAGAAAAGAGGGTAACGATGAGATTTTATGAGATTATGTGCTAAAATTAAGATATAAGTGGCAGAAGATGATCAAAGAAGGAAGGAAACAAACAGAGTCTGGAACTCCTGGAAAAGATCTTTGACTAAATTCATTCATACAAAATAAAAAGAGGAGAATGATGATTTCATTTGAGAATTCACAGAAAAGTTACATTTGTTGTGCCTCTTGCAAAAAGAGTTTGCCACCAAGGAGTAGAGAGTTTACAGGCAGAAGTGACTGCGTGAGCAAAAGCAGAGCATGTGAACAGTTTCTGCTCCTGAAAGCAGGGACTAGGGGTCAGATAAAGCTAATCTGAGGAAGAGATTGGGGGCCACCGCGGGGCGGGTAGGGAGTGATGAGGTGTAAGGACAGAGTGCCTTGGACCTGGAAACGTGCTGCCTGGGATTTAAATGGCAAATATATATACAAAAACTGCCAAGACAAGAAACCATGTCTGGAGAGCGGTTGGGAGCAGTGAATGAAGAGAATAACCCCTGGTTCATCAGAGTCACCTGTGGTGCCTGCAACCACAGAGACGTCACCCTCAGGTTTACTGATTCAGCTGTGTGAAGGTGTGGCGGAAACGAGGACATTTTGAGAAAACTCCCTGGTAGTGTGTAATTTTCTTCACTGTTTGGAACGCAGGCAGGAAGGAGGCGGCCAGCGGGTTGGGCAGGGTGTTAACAGACAACGGAACTCAGAAGGCCCGGAATCAGTTTTTGACTCCGGTGGAGAAGCAGTAGAATCAGTGAGCACACCTGAGCCTGAGCAGACGCAGCAGTTTCTTAACTCTCACATCCACGCGACAGATTTCCTAATCTCTCTATCTATAAAAGAGGTTAAAAACAGGCGTTATTGATAGTGAAAGTTACACAGTTCGTCCGTAACGGAACACCGATTTATACCTTGTTCACAAGGCACTAAAACCTCACTCCCACACTATAGCGGGAGAGGCCAGGACGACGAGGATGGGATTCGAACCCACGCGTGCAGAGCACAATGGATTAGCAGTCCATCGCCTTAACCACTCGGCCACCTCGTCATCTGTCAGGTTTTCTTACGATAAAATTATATTTCTCTACATAACAGAGTTCTATTTGTGACATTACATTATTATTTTTTTAACTAATGAAGAAAATGTCTTTTCTCCCTATAAATGGCCCTCTTGCTTTGATAAAGGAAGAAAAAATAAAAGACCACACTCCAATCACTAAAGAAAAGAGTGTGAAGGATCCTCAAAAGGCTTAAAACTAGGTCTATTTTATGATCCAGAATCCCAGTTTTAGTTATTTATCCAAAAGAAATGAAAACAGGATATCAAAAATATATCTGCACTCCTATGTTTACTACAACACTAATTACAATATTCAAGATATGGGAAAAAATTGTCAAGAAATTAATAAAGAAAATGCGATGTGCGTGTGTGTTTATGTGTGTGTGTGTATGTGTGATGGAATGTTATTCAGCCACAAGAAAGAAGGAAACTCTGCCATTCAAGACAACATGGACCTTGAGGGTATTATGCTAAGTGAGATAAGACATATAAAGAAAGACAAATACTGTATGATATCACTCATAATATCTAAGAATACATTACCTTACATGGTAAAAGAGATTTTGAAGATATGATTAAATTGAGGATTTCAAGATGGAAGAGTATCCTGGATTATCCAAGTGGACCCAAAGGAGGATCAGATTCAATAGTAGGAAATGTGAATGCAGAACCAAGAAGCAGTGCATGGAAGAGGCCATCAAAATCGAAAAGAGCAAGAAAATATTCTGAAGTCTCTTGAAATATTCTTCATTGAAGTCTCCAGAAGAAACATAGCCATTCAGAAGCCTTGATTTTAGACTTCTGAACTCCAGAACTGTAAGAAAGTAACTTTGTATTGTTTTAAGTAACTAAATTTGTGGTCAATTACTACAGCAACAATAGAAAATTAATGCAGAGGTTCTAAAGCACTTCCATGACTGGGGCTTAATAAGCAGGAAGAACTTTGCAGAACTTTTTCTAGAATGCCAGAGGCACACATTTGTGGGGACTCTTATTTTGCTGTCATTGAGAGTACTGGAGGATACATGCTCAAACTGTGGTGAGAAAGTCAACAGAAGGAATTTAGAGTTCCGCTGACAGCTGATACTGTTGTATTCAGAGACCTGAGAGTTAAGCATTTCACCATGGGAACTTGATATAAGTAACCTTCACAGGAAGATCTGTATCCTGCTCAGTTGATTTCAAAGCCTTCAGCATAGATTGAGTGGGAACATTAAGAGACAGTGGAGACTACACTGTCTGTAAAGAGATGACGTTACAGGACAGATGACTGTAAAGTCATCCTCAGATGAACTGATAGCTTAGAATCTTATTTTATGTTTTGGACATATTCAGGTCTGTGTGCAGAGTTTTGCAGCCTACAGAGCATTTGCCTGCGCTCCGAAGGAGACAGGTGGGGCCTGTCTTCTGGGACTCCTATAAAGGCCTCTGATATATGAACTTGTAGTCACTCAAGTAACATAGGTCACTTACAGATCTGACCCACTTCATAAGAATCCCAGAAGAAAGTAAGGGAGGATGCTTCTCCGGGGAAGGATGCCTGAGTGGGAAGGTTACACCCAGAAACCGATGTGTACATTATCAATTTGAGGCAAACCAAGCAAAAATTGGCTGGCCACTAAAACTGAGAAAGGTCCCACCGAGATTTGAACTCGGGTCACCGGATTCAGAGTCCAGAGTGCTAACCATTACACCATGGGGCCATCACCACCTAGTATCTGCTGAAAGATTTCTGAATATTCATTGAAGAGCCTGTGGTTCTATTCAGGATTTTGTGAAATATAATTTTTATTTTAAATATATATATATATAAAGAATCAGTTGTATCTCAGTCAACAAAGGATCCGAGTGAAATGCAACGACCAAGGCTCAGAGGCACTACGAATTTCTCAGGACCCAGTTCGTGTTAAAAACTGATGGAACTCGGACCCAGAACTGAGGTCAGGGGTATAAAACGCGAATAGTCAAGCAGACCGCAATCTAAATTACTAGAATCTGAGAAGATTCTGTGGTCCAGAGAAGAAAATGGGGAAGAAAACAACAGATGGGAAATCTCAGATGAATGGATAAAAAAAGTTGTTCGGTAGGACATTGCCTCCTAGCTGACGGGGATGGAGTGTCTAGCTGCGCAAGTGCTTAAGTGTCTGGTCTCCTCGAGGTACCACAGTGATTGAAGACACGGGGAGGGAAGGCACCAAAAGCTAGGTCCCACCGAGATTTGAACTCGGATCGCTGGATTCAAAGTCCAGAGTGCTAACCATTACACCATGGGGCCACCACACGTTCTTTGAGGCAGGCAGTTAGGAACGTGGCTACCGTGTGTCACATGTACTTTATTCTGATGATTTCTGTCTTGTATGAATGAAGGCCTCATTATCAGTGCTCCGCAATGCGAAAAGCATAGAGTTCACTTTACTTCCAGTTATTCTCAGAGTCCACTCAGAGTTTGAGTACCTGCCTTCCTTGCAAAATCAAAACTGCACTTACTGAATTTCTGACCTGGGCCATGAATGTCTAATATGGTGTCTACACTTAAAAATTCCATAGGACACATGTGAATATAGAAAAAGAAAAACGTTCAAGATAAATTGGAAATTATTGGTAATTTTGAGATTAAGGAAAAATTTTGGAGTATTTTTACAAACTTCTTTTTACTTATCAGCATTTCCAAATGGATCGATTACAGGTTTAATACAAGTTGAATTTTTGTTATATTCATTCTTATTTCTGTAGTATATACCGTGTGCGTATGTCTTAGAAAGAGTTTTAGCAAGCGAAACAGTTTTTGGTATGTTTGGTGTTTTTTCTTTTTTTTTTTTAATAAAATTTAGCCAAAATCTGAAAACAGTTTTGAATATTCGTCAACTGGTACTGCCTCCCTACGATCTGGCCTCCTAAATGGAATGATAAGAGGGCTCCAGAAGGAAATGTTGGAAATTTCTGTTTGAAATACTCGTTCTGAAACGTCAAAATATTCACAAGTAGAATAGTGATGCCTTGATATAACCAAATTCTTGGAATTTCATGAAGGCAAGCGAGACAAGCGAGGATCGAAAGTCAGACCTGAACTGAATTTAAGTTCAGGGGATAATAATTCAAAATTAATTAATACCTAAGCTTAAAAAACAAACAAACAAACAAACAAAAAACCCCACATATTTATAATGGTCTCAGAAATCCCTAGCGTTTACCAAAGTAAATTTCAAAGATTTTCTCTACAGACAGTTATACTAGGGGATAAAATTTCCTCCATCCAATTTTATGCAGAAAGATAATAATAATCAGGGAAACAGTATATTTCGTGTTAAGTTTCCACAGTTGGTACTTAGACCTGGAAAGGAGTGGGGAAAAAAATAGAAACGCTACGTAGCCGGCAGGATTCGAACCTGCGCGGGGAGACCCCAATGGATTTCAAGTCCATCGCCTTAACCACTCGGCCACGACTACATGACTGATTAGATTGTCTAGATATATTCCCATGAGGAATATCTTGCGGGTTACAAATGTCCTTTCATTTTAATAGCTATTCTGGAATGCCTGTCATCATGATAAAAACATCAACACTTTGAAGATTGAAATGTTGGTTACGGACCTTATCACAAAATGTAACCTTTGTCTGACGTACAAGATACCAGAGATTTTACGAAGGTCACATTCCAACCCCTACGAGATGTAGTGGTCCCCAAATCTGAGAGATTAAATTCCAACAGATTTACCAGACATAAAGAATAAGATTTACCTCCGTTAAAAATGGGGAAGAGGTATTTCTAATAAGCAACTTTAGCGATTCTTACACATCCAGAGCTAGTCCACAAGCTAGATGTTGCATTCAGTCCCTTCTAAGACCAGGTTTCAATCTACAAAAAGACACCGCAAATAGCAGAGGATGGTTTCGATCCATCGACCTCTGGGTTATGGGCCCAGCACGCTTCCGCTGCGCCACTCTGCTAACAATATGCCTTACTTTTTAAATTCATTTTCAACGGGATAAATTTTGGCATTTTCTTAGATCTAAGATATTACGAATATCTTTCTAAAGCTGCTTCGAGGAGTAGGAATATCGCGTATATGTCTGTTCGTGGCCACATTCCACCTCCAAATACCACCTACTCAGAAATCAACTTCTAAAGACTGCTATCAATTGAGGTTTGCTTGGTTGTTGGAAAACCAAATGCATGCCAATAGGTATAATTTATAAAATTGAAATTGTAAACTTACAAAGGTGAAATTGTAAATTACCAGCAAATTACCAGAAGTGCACTTACCTTAAAAATACTTTTTGTTTGTGGCTTTTCGGGAAAAGATGAACTTGATGCATTGGCCGGGAATCGAACCCGGGCCTCCCGCGTGGCAGGCGAGAATTCTACCACTGAACCACCAATGCCTCGGCGAGTATAGCGTTTTTTATTGTGTCCATATAATTATCTTATTCCTAAATTCTGGGGAAAATAATGAAGATGCGTATTTTTTTTTCCCCAGAATGTTCCTAAATCCCATCAAATAACAGATTACATCCAAATATTCTGGGAAAACCTGTGAACTAGAAGGAAATTGACACTGCTGATATGTGACTTGGAGTCTTTTGAAAATGAAAAATACCTATAAACCCCCGACATATAAAAATGTCTTTCTCCATCCCTTCCTCAATTTATATCTTTAATGAAAACACTTTCTGAAAGTTTCTCATTAAGGCTGAAAGCCAGTTCATTTACGTACTAGGCCAACATTCTCAATTCAGCATCGAGTTGCTTTATTTTGGAAAAAAGACCTTCTATTGTCATTCTGTTTATGGAGACACAAGTTTGGCAGGGAGGATATTGTCAACGGAAGCAGGATAAAAATGAGAATAATAAAGGAAAAAATAATTCTCCCACTTCCTTCTCCTTACCTGCTCCTGGAGACAGCTTGCCAAGATCACTGTGGCCCTTTGGAAGCAAAAGACAAATGGGGCCTAGAAACAAATCCTGTATTTCAGGACTTTTCATCTGGTTTGGAGGAAAAAAACAACATAGAGAAAACCACTGATAATCAATGAAAATAATCTCTACTGAAATGACTCTTGAGTGTGCGCTTTAGGGAAGTAGCAGAATCTGACAGCCTGGATTATTAAAGCATGTGAAAGCCCAGGAATTTTTTTCACTCTAGAAATCTCTTCACTTCTTCTTCAGAATAGAGAAATTGCAATATTTAATAGGTGGCTATGATTAGGATGCTTTGAAGGGGAAGAATGGCAAAAAGCCTTTTAGTAAATTAAGAGGTTATTAATGTTGATCTTAAAGGAAGAATCTGGGCTATAAATTAGGTTCTTCCAAATCCTAGCAACAGAATAATATATAACTGGACAGTATGAGAGAATAAATAAATTCAGTCAAGTTTCCTAATTTGTTTATTAATATGTAAATAGAGCGTAGCAGAGTTGAATGTACTTCATTCAATTTACATTCCTCTAGGGGTTGTAAAAATAAAACAAAATGATGTCTACTGAACCCTTAAAACATAGTATAAAACTATCAGATAAACATTAGCCACTGATTTTTATTTCATGGAACTTTTTAATGAACCACTGGGAGTCAAAAGTTGTATCTTCTATTATAAACAGAAATCTTTAGTGTAATGCACATAGTTGGTGCTCACATTGAAAGTGAAATCACTCATGTCCGACTCTTTGTGAACCAGTGGACTGTAGCCTACCAAGCTCCTCTGTCCATGGGATTCTCCAGGCAAGAATACTGGAGTGGGTTGCCATCTCCTTCTCCAGGGAATCTTCCTGAGCCAGGAATTGAACATGGGTTTCCTGCACTGGAGGCAGACTCTTTAACCATTGAGCCACATTAATTGTACTGAGCTGATTACATACTGTAGGTTATTTTAGAACAAATATCTAAAGGTATGTTCTTTGTTATAAAAGTAATCTCTACAATGTGCACTCTTCCCTCAGATTTCATTTGGTTTGAATGCTAAGTCATATCCCACTCTTGCAACCCCACAAACTGTATGGGGTATACTCTGTCACTCTGTCCATGGGATTCTCCAGGCAGGAATATTTGAGTGGGTTGCCTGTTTCCTTCTCCAGAGAATCTTCTCAACTCAGGGATCAAACCGAGGTCTCATGCATTGGAGGCAGGTCCTTTACCAACTTAGCTACAAGGGAACCCCTTACTATTGCCTCAGAACATCACCAATAACCTGATTGAAAAATAAAACAGAGTGTATTGGACAAGAGAGAACATTATGTCAGGAATCTCTATAGTGACTCAGAGTGAGAAGGTAAAATTGAGCTATTTAGTGAGATTTTCAAAATCTGGATTTTTGGTGAGTAAAGATTCGATAAGGATCGTAATATATATTAGTATCGGTAGACACAGGAGATGATTTTGAGATAAAACGTACTCATTGTCTACTGCTGTATAGCAAATTACTCTAAAACTTAGTGGCTTAAAACAACAAACATTTACTATCTCATATTTTCTGTGGATCTGGAATGCAGGAGTGGCTTACCCAGGGTGGAGTCTCTTCAGTTCAGTTCAGTTCAGTTCAGTCGCTCAGTCGTGTCCAACTCTCTGCAACCCCGTGAATCGAAGCATGCCAGGCCTCCCTATCCATCACCAACTCTCAGAGTTCACCCAGACTCATGTCCATCGAGTCAGTGATGCCATCCAGCCATCTCATCCTCTGTCATCCCCTTCTCCTCTTGCCCCCAATCTCTCCCAGCATCTGAGTCTTTTCCAATGAGTCAACTCTTTGCATGAGGTGGCCAAAGTATTGGAGTTTAAGCTTTAGGATCAGTCCTTCCAAAGAACAAACAAGACTGACCTCCTTTAGAATGGACTGATTGGATCTCCTTGCAGTCCAAGGGACTCTCGA